>CAJGYO010000406.1:0-82031 GCA_904845875.1 Miscanthus lutarioriparius | reverse complement strand
TGATCAACTCTTAGCCTGAACTAGCGGTGACTTTTTAGCCATTAACCCGTCATCTATATTAGCACCTATACTAAGCAATCATTTTATTAGGGTACAAACATTAATAACCATATCAGATATTCATTATGGCTGCCTTATCATCATCATCCATTTAACCATATCGTTAAATTAATTGAATCTACGTTGTTGCTGCTCACCAAGTTCTCACTATCCCGGAGAGACGCGATTCGAATCGATTTCTATCCAAATGGAGGGGTACTCCTAAACACAAACCACAACTTCCTCCGTTGGAGTCGTAAACAAGTCACCTTTAGTACGATTCAGAGTCGCGAGTCCGATCGGATCGACATTCTCGGAGAACCACTCTGCCAAGGTTGTTCGGGACTCTAACCCGCCTTTGACTTATGCCAATGGCTCTCCGCACATCCTTACTACCTCCGAATGCATGCTCGCCGCATCCCCGGCCGAGTCGAGCTACTAGGCTTCATGAAAATGACTTATCCGCCAGCTAAGTGTTACTGCAGCATTCAACATGACATGAGGACGCATAACGATCGATCCTTAAACGATTTCGACGGAGTCACTATGTTCAAACCTACACAAGACCCCGCCGGTCTTAATTCATTATTCACATGGTTCTTTTCCATGATAGCAAATATAGCCAACCGTGATCCACCTCATCCTAAAGCTCGCAGTGACAGAAATCACCCGACTTCTACCACACTAAGCATGGCTAAGCATTTAACCCGTTCCTCGAACTTAATTAGGATTCCAAAGTCGATATCTCGGACAAGGAAGGATATATAATGCAGCAATTGGTTCCAACCAATTCCTATACTTAATGCATCATCAACAATAAAAGGTACTCAAAGTATTTGTAAAACATAGGAGGCTTAATATGCTCCGGCTTACCTTTTCGTGAACGAGGAAGGCCGGGTGGTCGTGGCACTCGGGCAATTTCTCCGCTGGCGATCGCTTGCTCGGCTTCCTGCACCTCGGGTTCCTCCTCCTGGTTGGCTCCCTCGAACTCCAGCAATGTCACTCCCTCCGGCACACCTATTGCATGAATGTGCAAGATAAATATCATGGATGCACATAAACGAATGTCAGGGATGCTCGGGGAATGCGCATGTTCGTTGTAGTTTGCATATTCCAATTTAAGCCCTATTCAAATCACTTTACTTACCAAGTTTATACAACCTAATGTATAATTGCTCATATTCAGTTAATGACCTAGCACCTGCACCTAAGCATATTCTCAAGTTAGGCTAACCCATAAACAATCAACGAGAACATTGCAACAATATACACTCAAGCATTTGTATTTCAGCAAAATTAAGACTATGTAACGGTGCAGTAAACTAGCCATAACTGGAGATTTATAATTCCAAATGACATGCAACAAGACAATATGGAAAGCTTCTGAAATTGTCTACAATTGATTTTTAGACCTCAATGCATGATTCAACACTTTACCAAGTCAAATTTATAAATCAACAGAACTCTGTCCTCACAAGGCAGAGAGTAAGCAAAACTGGAACCTAACTTTAAACAGCTGTAGTTTCTAAACTACTGGGCCAAATGCCCTCAAATTTTGACAGGAGCTAGATACATAAATTATCTACAACTTTTGTATTCATCCCATTCACAGCAAATCAAAATATCATGGGGAACTTTCCGAAGTCCCCAGATCTATCCAGAAGGACATAATGCAAACAAATAAATATTAACTTATGATATACACACTTAATTGGACAAAACCAACTTTACTCACATATCACACATATCACAAGAACACCAGAAAGTAGGGTGTTCATCCCCAAAACATTTCTTTTAATACCTTTCTTAATTTATTTAATTAATTAGAGGAAATAGTAAACATATATGAAAACTACACCATGAAATCTACAAAAATTACAGTAGACACTACATGCCCTAAGTAGACTACCATAAAAATTTCACACCATTTGAGTAAGTATAACAACCTACACAAAAATGGTAAGGCAGAATGGCTTAAAATGGCATAATTAGGAAACCTTAGTGAAAAGTGTCAAGCAACAGATTTCATATTTTTCCTAGCATCCTTAAGGTACTAAGATACTACCTACCAAGTTTCATGGCCATAGTATTCCTAGATAATTTACAAAAATTCACTCAAGTATCCACAAATGATAAAAGGAAAATCTATAACTCAAAAACTACACATGCAATGACTCTCAAATTTTAACCAGAGCTTCTAATAAGCAATACTAGATTACCCACAAAATTTCACAATTTTTGGATCACAGAAACTCAAGATATGATTTAAACAAGTTTGCAAGCATTCAAAAACACTTTTCAAGTTCCTATTTAATTCATCCAAATTTTCCACTACAAGTGTTCATGTCATATTTTTATTAAATACTAGACTTCACTATGATCCTAACAAAATTTGAATTATATCATTTGGATCTACCAATTTGGAGATATAAATTGCACAAAACAGCACTAAAACTGGAATTATTTGAACTAGCTTCTACTCAACGGTCACTGACGAGCGGGGCCCTCGGGTCAGACGAGCGGGGCCCTCGGGTCAGACGACCCCATAGGTCAGCGAAAGAAAACAGGGGACGGCGGCGTTCGATGGCACGGCGGGAGTCTAGCTCGCCGACGGCGAGGACTCCGGCGAAACCGAAGGCACCGGCATGCTCGCCTTGACGAACCGCATCTAACCATGTCCTACCCGCAACCTCTACCGAGCTCGAACACCGACGACGACGTGCAATGGCAGACGGTGGAGGAGTCCGGCGATGCTTCGGCAGCGTCCGACCGAGTAGGGCGTGGCTAAGCTTGGTACGAGCTCCTCGGGCACACGGGGAAACTCAAGGAAGCAATAAACGAGGACGAAATGGCTCCTAGCTACCCCGACCACGGCGGCCTCATCTCCGGTGAGGACGCGCTCATGGCGGTGACGGCGGAAGTGGCCAAAGTGCCCTTACCAAGACGCAATCGGCCCAGCTAAGAGGTGGAGGAGGTAGAGGAGGACACAACAGAGCTGTTTACGAGCGGTGGTTCACGTTTTTGCGGTGGCGAGCAAGCTAGGCGACGGTGAAGTTGGAGCGGCAATGGCGGAGCGGCTTGAGCTCGCTGGCTGCGCGTGGTGGAGGCGAAGAAATGAAAAATTTGCTGACGGGCTGGTCGGGCAGGCGCGCGGTGGTGTGCACATCGTGGCTGGCCGTGCGGTGACACCGCGTGCAGTGTGGTGGCAATATGGCGGCCAGCGATCGACCGACGGGTGGCGCCACGACCGTTGTTCTCTGAAACCGGTCGCCACTATAGCACGTCTGAAACGGCGATTCAGTTAACCAATGGCGACTGACAGGCGAAGTTTGACAGTGATTAGCTCTAAAACCATGACGTATTAGAGGAAACAATGAACATGAAAGTTGTAGAGCTATAGTAGGGCTACAACTTTGATTTAGAAATCAACAGCTAACTCTCAACGGATCATGAGTTATATCAAGCCAAAGTTGAGGTCATGAAACTGAAACTCAGTTACAACACTTAGAAAATTTCAGAGTTTCTAAATAGACCTCAAACTGACTTGTGGGCCCTTTTTGAACATGTTGTGCACATTTGCATGACTTGGCTTCTAAACAAAGTTTGTTCCTTATAAAATTTGCTACAACTTTGTTTTAGGTTGCTCAGACATGCAAACATCCTAAGCTACACTTTTTAAACAGTCAAACTCAGGAGCTCTAGGGGTCCAAATTGGTCAAACCATGACTTGGAAACCGAATTAGGCAAAATGATCAACATGAACCTTGTTCCTAATGACATTCTAAGTATAACTAAGTTGCTTAAGAGCATTATTAGCCACACCACACATTGGTCACACCAAACTCAAGCATGGTATGTACTGAAACAATGAAAAACACATGAAATGTTACACTTGTTTCATAGTCATGTTTCACATGTTTCATGAGTATGTTGCATAGTACTACTAACCATGTTTCACTAAAGTGAGTTACACATGTTGCACTTGAGTGTTGCACACTTTACATTTCATAAAAGAAACAACACACATGAAATATACAACATGTTGCAATGTTTCGAAATCATGTTTCATGTGATATAGGTTCATGAATGGATGCATGATGCTCATGTTCATGAAATGCAGTGCAAATGTGGAAGCCAAACACCTGGGGTGTTACACACGAGGCACTTGACAAGGCCAAGCAGCTCTTGACAAAGGCCCCGATCCTGGTCCCCCCAACCAACGGGGAATCACTTTTGCTCTACATTGTGGCCACCATGTAAGTGGTCAGTGCGCAGACATCGGGCGAGGCAGAGTTTGCCCTCAGACATCGGGCTAGGCGGAGCCAGCCCCCAGACATCGAGTGAGGCAGAGCCAGCCCTTGGGGGTCAGGTGAGACAGAGTTTGCAATCAGATGTCGGGCGAGGCGGAGCCAGCCCCCAGACATCGGGCGAGGCGGAGCTAGCCCCTGGACGTCGGGCAAGGCGAAGCCAGCCCCCAGACGTCGGGCGAGGCAGAGCCAGCCCTCGGGGGTTGGGCGAGATGGAGTCTACCCTCAGACATCGGGTGAGGCGGAGCCAGCCCTCGGGAGTCAGCTTGAGGCGGGGCCCAGGATCTTGGTGGACAGACGAGGAGTGACCCGGCAAGCGGTGTAGTCGCACTCTCGATCGCACGGATGAATCAATGTTGACGGTCATTAGCTCCTCCTCTTCGGGTACCATAATATTGGTCCCCGACAACGCCTTACCTCAACTACCTCCTCCGTGAGGCGCTGTCAATGGACAAAATGGAGGCTTGGTGGCTCACGCGTCGTGCCAAGTCCTTTTTCGTTATTGAGGGCGAGCTCTAGAGGCGAAGCCACACCGGGATCCTACAGCGTTGCATCCCCATCGAACAAGGGAAACAGTTGCTGAGTGATATCCATGGTGGGGTCTGTGGGCACCATGCCGCACCTAGGACCCTAGTTGGAAATGAATTCCGACACGGCTTCTACTGGCCGACCGCAGTAGCCAACGCTGAACAGATTGTGCACACCTATGAAGGGTGTCAATACTATGCTCGGTAGACCCACCTACCGGCCCAAGCACTCCAAATGATCCCCATCATGTGGTCATTCGTGGTCTGGGGGCTCGATCTGGTCGAACCTCTCAAGAGGGCGCCTAGGGGCAATACGCACTTGCTTGTCGCCATAGACAAGTTTACAAAGTGGATAGAGGCTCGACTGATCTCTACCATCAAGTCTGAGCAAGCCGTACTATTCTTCCTTGACATTGTCCATCTCTTTGGAGTCCCAAACTTCATTATCACATACAATGGCATGTGGTTCATCAGGAAAAAGTTCCTCCAATTCTGCGATGAATACCACATCCGCGTTGATTGGGCCACCATGGCGTACCCCCGCACGAATGGGCAGGTTGAGCGCACGAATAGCATGGTCCTACAAGGCCTCAAGCCTAGGATCTTCAACCAGTTGAACAAGTTTGGCAGACGATGGATTGTGGAGCTTCCCACGGTCCTCTAGAGCCTGAGAGGATCGACCCCTAAGCCGGGCCACACCGCTACACGCCATTCTTCATGGTCTACGGTTCTGAGGCTATCCTCCCGACCGACCTCGATTATGGAGCACCGAGGGTCAGGGCGTACGACGAATAGGGAGCCGAGGCATCCCTTGAGGATGCCATGGACCACCTAGATGAAGCATGTGACATTGCCCTCCTCCGTTCGACCAAGTACCAGCAAGCATTGCGCTGGTACCATAGTCGTCGAGTACGGGGTCGGGCCTTCAACATCGGGGACCTAGTGCTTCACCTCGTCCAGAGCAACAAGAACCGCCACAAGCTCTCTCCACCGTGGGAGGGACCGTACGTCGTCGTGGAGGTGCTCTGACCAGGCACCTATAAGCTCAAGACCAATGACGGTGAAGTCTTTGTCAACACCTAGAATATCGAACAGCTACGTCGCTTTTACCCTTAATCTACACACGCTTTCTCTTATCAGTTTTGCTATCGACTCCTCGATGTTTAGTGACACCCAACCCCAGCAATGGCAAGGGGTCGAGCCTCACTCGGGGGCTAATAAGAGCATATCTATCATGTAGACTATCTAAATATACAACTACGGTTTTGCTAGTGTGTTGCTATCTCTACCGCAAAAGGGGTTATGCAAACAATGTAAATGCGGAATCTAAAGGGTAAGGTAGAGATATGCAAACTCCCATCGACGACTTCGGTATTTTTACCGAGGTATCAAGAAGCGCACAAGCTTCCCCCTAGTCCTCGTTGGAGCCCCTCGCAAGGAATCCCTCGCAAGGGCCAAGCTCCCGGTCGGGTAACTCCGTGAAAAGCCTCGGGCCTTCCGACAAGCCTCTCCGGACCACTCCCAGCCGTCTTCACTATCAAGCTTCTGGCCAAACAGCCATGGGCCTTGTTCCCTTCGGTACACGATGGTGGCCACACCACAAACGCGGTTGGTGTGATCTCGCAAGAATACAATCCCCTCCGATGTACAACAATGGTGCACGCAAGCACTGAGTGGTAAGAGGTATGCAAACCTCACTAAACACTAGGCCTAAACCTAGAGCAAGCGCATAAGCGGTGGTCTAATCAACCTAAGCACTTCGCAAAGCACCTACGCTAATCACCTAATGAATCACTAAGCACTATGCAAGTAGAGATCACTAAAATGGTGTATCAACACCCTTGGTATGTTTCCTCAGCTCCACTCCTCTCAAATTGCCGGTTCGGGTGTCTATTGGTGAGGCGAGCCACTTCTTGCTTGAGTTGCTCATTCTCCATTGCAACCTCTTGTGTGCATGTATTTACAACAACTTTCTCAACACAAACTTGGTTGCACAAAGGTGAGTCTAAACATAAATCATTGCAAGAAGTAGAGGTATCCTTTTTATGTATGTCAAAAATTGAACCTTTCTTTTTAGATGCCTCGGTGAGGGTAGTATCGACGGCTTCAAGATTAGCAACTTTATTAGTTAGCTCATCACAATGTTTGCACATAGTTTCCATTTTATCAAGTAAACTTTTATAAGCATCTTATGAGCTAGCTAACTTTTTCTTTAATTTTTTATTTTTCTTTACTAGTGCTCATCATTGATTGTGCAATTATTTGTGTTTGCACTAGTCTCAAGTTGCTCAATTTTAGTAGATAGCTCCATATTAAGATTGGCAAAAGTTTCATATTGTTCAAGCAAAGTAGCATAAGCTTGTTGTGAGCTATCTAGTTTTTCTTTTAATTTTTCAAGCTTCTTTTGTTGACTAGTGCAAACTTTAGCAAAGTTAAGATTTTCTTGCACAATTTCATCTTAAGAAGATAACTCATCATCACTATCATTGTCACTATCACTAGGGATAGGTTTTTTGTTACCTCGTGCCATAAGGCACACACGTGAGGTGCTTGATGATGAGTGCTTATGCCCTCACCTCTTGTGATGGTCTTCTTCTTCACTTGAAGAATCATCCCATGACCTTATTGATGTGAGGGCTTTGTCCTTGCACGCCTTCTTCTTTGTCTTGGGTGTGGGCTTATTTGGACAAACTTCCACAAAGTGCCCCAACTTGCCACATCCATAGCATCTTTTCTTTCTTTCCTCATTTCTTTGATTGGTAAATATGAAATCTTGAATTTGGATGGGCACACCCTTGACATTGAGCCTTTGGATCATCTTCTCCACCTTGTTGATAAGTTTGATTGATTCTTCATCAAGGTCAGAGGTGGAGGAGGAAGATTGATCATCATCACTTGAATCTTCATCATCATCATCATCTTCATCTTCACTTGACGAGCTTGAGCTTGAACTTGTCTCAACTTGTTTGCCCTTCATCTTCTTTTTCTCACTACATGTGAGAGCTTTGCCTTTGCTTGATGAAGATGCTTCTTCTTGACCCATCTTGCGTGACATTTCAAATGCCACTATCCTGCCAATGACTATGGCCGGGGTCATTGTGCTCAAGTCCTCCATGTTGTGAAGGATGGTGATGATGCTTGCATATTTCTTTTGTGGTAGCATGGAGATGATCTTCCTCACGATATCCGTATCATCTAGCTTCATTAATCCTATTGAATGAAGCTCATTGATAATTAGATTCAAACGAGAATACATATCACGAACAAGCTCATCATCATTCATTTTAAAGGAATCTTAATTTTGTTTAGCTAGACAATGTTTTTGCTTATGGACATTAGTTGTGCTGTCATGGAGCTCTTGGAGTTTTAACCAAATTTCATGTGTCGTATTTAAAGTGAACACTTGGTTAAACACATCCATGCTAAAAGATTTAAACAAGCAATTTTTAGCTCTAGCATTAAAATGAATTTCCTTTTCCTCACTCTTTGTGGGTTTATCGAGATTCTTAATGGGTTTCATCCCATCACGAGTGACTATCCAAACACCCAAATCTACCGCCTCAAGGTGACAAGCCATTCTAGCTTTATAGTAAGGGAAGCTAGTGCCGTCAAAGTGCAGAGGCCTAGAGGTATCCATCTCAACCACTCTAAATAGCATCGGCTCAACGGCGGTGAAGCCAAAGGTCCAAATTGAGCCAACCGTCTCTGATACCAATTGAAAGGGGACCGTGACACCTAAGAGGGGGGTGAATTAGACTATCTAAATGTGCAACTATGGTTTTGCTAGTGTGTTGCTATCTCTACAGCAAAAGGGGTTATGCAAACAATGTAAATGCGGAAGCTAAAGGGTAAGGTAGAGATATGCAAACTCCCATCGATGACTCTGGTATTTTTATTGAAGTATCGAGAAGCGCGCAAGCTTCCCCCTAGTCCTCGTTGGAGCCCCTCACAAGGGCCAAGCTCCTGGTTGGGTAACTCTGTGGATAGCTCCGGGCCTTCCCCACGCACAAGTGGACCTCTGGTGTGCCTTCCGACAAGCCTCTCCCGGACCGCTCCCCGCCGTCTTCACTATAAAGCTTCCGGTCGAACCGCCATGGGCCTTGTTCCCTTCGATACACGGTGGTGGCCACACCACAAACGTGGTTGGCGTGATCTCGTAAGAATACAAGCCCCTCCGATGTATAACAATGGTGCGCGCAAGCACCGAATGGTAAGAGGTATGCAAACCTCACTAAATACTAGGCCTAAACCTAGAGCAAGCGCATAAGCGGTGGTCTAATCAACCTAAGCACTTTGCAAAGCACCTACGCTAATCACCTAGTGAATCACTAAGCACTATGCAAGTGGATATCACTAAAATGGTGTATCAACACCCTTGGTATGTTTCTCGGCTCCACTCCTCTCAAATGGCGGTTGGGGGTCTATTTATAAGCCACACTGAGAAAGTAGCCGTTGGGGACAAAACCTAGCTTTCTGCTACTGACCGGACGCTGATCACGTCCTAACCAGACGCGTCCGGTCGTCCCGACCATTTGAGCGCGCGTGTTGATCGGACTCAGCTCAGAGTTCGGTCATCATCGACCAGACGTGTCCGGTCACGCTGGCGCCACTCTGGAACCTCTCTGGACTTGATCGGATGCTGGACTTCATGCGTCCGGACATCCAGTCTACTACGTCCGGTCACGCTGAAAACATTGCCGTGATGATGAATAGTGTCACTGGTGCATCCGGTCACTACTTCGCTCAGCGTCTAGTCACTGCTGCTCAGCGTCCGGTCATAGCTACCGACACCTGGTGTTGCCTGGCACTTGATCGGAGCATCCGGTCACTCATAGGGCCACGTCCGGTCACCTCTACCGGGCTTGTTTCTTCGTGATCTTATGTCCGGCTTGGTTCAAATCTTCGTGCTTGGACTTTGCTTGACCTTGTATGTCTTCTATGCATCTTCACATGTCTTTCTTGAGGTATTGATCATCAGATCATCACGTTGCCTTTGTCCAAATCGCGTTTTGCATCCTATTGAACTATAAAACAATTTAATTGCAAATCCATTAGTCCAATTTGGTTGTGTTGATCATCAAACACCAAAATCCAAAGTAAATGGGCCTAGGGTCCATTTTCCTTACACCACGAGCTTCTCCTTGGCCTCGTGGGTATCGTCGTGAGTGTCCTTCTCCCTAACTCGGAGGTCAGCCACCTCCTGGGCGGTAGGGGCAAGCTCAGCCACCTCCTAACGGGCGACAACGAGCTGTGCGGCTAGCCCCTCACTCCATCGTGTCTCCTTGGCAAGGAACTAGGACTTCTCTTGGCTACTGGCCATAAGGATCTGCGAAGAAGACAAGACTTAGAGGCACAAAAAGAGAACATGAGGGTCAGAAGCACGGTCATATCATACCTAGCCAACTAGGATGACAATGTCATGCATCAAGCTTAGCATGGTGGTCAAGGCGCGAACCATGTCCCTAACCTCCATGTGGATGCTCCCCTATTCCCTCTCCTCTGCTGCGTCATTGAGGGCAGCCACCTAGACCAGAGACCGGGACATTCCCGCACTGACCTCAAGCGAAGCCGACCTCTCTTACAGCGGTAGCTCCTCTAGAGCGGCTCCTCTAGCGATAGATGGGGCGGGTGATGTGGACACAGAGGCCTGCCCTGTCGCCACATCCATGAAGGATGCCTCAGGTGCGCCCCCTTTTGTTGCCCCACCATGGACATGGCCACCTACATGGACGATGGCTCCGGCCGTGCCGCCTCCACCTATGACATCGAGGACACGACCGGCCACGCCACGCCCGCCACGGGCACCTCGAACGCGCCCTCCTCTGCCTACTCTCCCATGGATGCAGCCATCGTCTGCGCCTCCCGGTCACCCTTGGCCTTCCCAACCACTCATGCTCACCACCAAGGGCGCGCCACCACTCCCTAGCACGCTTACCAGAGGAGGATCTTTTTTGGAGCGAGCCATAGGAGAGTCCCATGTCCTCCGACGCTGCAAGGGACATGGCGGTTAGTTCACGACAAAAATTTGTTAAGACAAAAGGATGAAAAAACTCTTGACTCACCCTAACACCATCTTGCAAGGATGTTTTGGGGCCAGCTTGCATGACCCCAGTTGCTCCTCATCGGCACGTTGCCGCTTCGAGCCCTCCCTCGGCTCGAAGGGCTCAGACAAATTAGAACGGCCGCCTCCCGCTAACTTCGGAGGCACCACCGAGGGCTCGGATGGAGCGGGGCGACCTGTTTCCACCGGCTTCGGCCCACCATAGACGGCTCAGACGGAGTAGGATGGTCTGATTTCATCGGCTCCGGGGCCATCATCGAAGGCCCAGACAAGGCAAGGTAGCCTGATTCTGCTGGTTTCGAGGCCACCGTCGAAGGTCCGGACGGGGCAGGGCGGTTTGATTCCGCCGGCTTTGGCGCCGCATCCTCCCCCTCCTACCCCGTGGCATGCCGCAGGAAGGGCCCTGCCTACGGTGAAGGTGGGCCCTCATCCCCGACAGCCAGATCATCCCACTGGATGGGCAATCCGGAGCCATCATCCTCCTCCTCCTCTTCCTCTTCTTCTTCTTCCTCCTCTTCTCTTGATGAACCTTGACGCCGCTTCCCTCGTTGCAGCTTCGCTCACTGTTTCGACCATCGTTTCTTCTCCTTGTTGTCCTTCTTCTTTTTCCTTTGTTCATCCGGGGCACGGTTCGCCACCCTCACTGCGCGTGCTCTGGCAGCAGCGCGATAGAGTCCCAAAAGACTAACCCCACCGATAGCTCAATGAAGCCCACATCTGGCCGCATCACGGGATGCCCTGGGATTGGGAACATGGCGTCGGCCTCCCCTGTGGCCTCCTTGAAGCGCTGCGTGACCTCGCTGTCGTGGAGCAGCCCCTAGGTGAGCGTCGTCTCGATGAGCTGCACGCCAGGTGTCATCCCGTACAGCGGGAGGACGCGTGCCATCAGCGGCACCACCCTCCTCACGTGATACCCCTCGATGACGCTGGACCCATGGAGGCCATGGGTGTTCAGGAACGCGATGGCCTCTAGCAGGTCACGCATCCTCTTCTTCTCCTTGACAGGTGGCCCCCACGGCCATGACAGCGGTACCTCTTTGACCAAGCGCCCGAGAGAAGATCGGCAAGGGAGTGGCAGGGCCATTCTTTAGGTAGAAACAATGCGAGTGCCACCCCTTGTTAGATCTGGAGAGCTGGCAGGGCATGTACTCACCGCCCGCTACCCCCGAAGGTGGATGCCCGCGCATCCCATCGGCACTGGGGTCTCCCGGCCTCTCTCCTTCATCTTGATCAAGGAGATGGAGAAGAAATATCTCCACAGCTCGAAGTGGGGCTAGATCCCCTAGTACCCCTCACACATCGCAATGAAGGCCGCGATGTGCTAGATCCCGTTGGGGTTCAAGTGCTGCAACTCAATCTGATAGTGCTGCAACAGACCATGGAAGAACGAGTGGGGAGGAACCATGAGTCCGCGCTCATGGAAGGGCACGAAGGAGACGACGTAGCCGTCGGGTGACGCCGGCGCATCCTCATGGCCGGGCACAAGCCACTCCACCGCATCGGTCCTCCCACAGAGAAGACCATGCTTGACGAGGCCCTCCATGTGGGCATGGGTAACATTAGAGCAGTACCACAAATCCATGGAGGATGGAGGTGGCTGCGGAGAAGCAAAGGTGGAGGCAGAGAAGCGGAAGCTATAGATCTAGGGCTCCGGCGGTGGATTAGCAAGCACGACAGATCCGAACGACGGTGGCGGAGAAATGGAGAAGGAAAGGCTATGGTTTTGGTGTGCAGAAATGTGAAGGGGGAGGCTACTTTTTATAGGACGGAGCAGGGCGAGAAGGCGAACCGTCCGCCTAGGTTCACATGCCTGCTGCGCCGCGTCACGTCACCTCCCTCCGAAGATCATGCGCACGCTATCTCTAGCCACGCCCTCGAGGGACATGTCAGATGAATGTTCGCTCGGTCGATGGGCCAAGAACCGTCGTAGGTAAGGAGGGATACAGAGATGAAAATGCTCCTACGACTCATTTAGAGCCAGGAGTTTGAAGGCTGGCCCACCGACGGGTTCACAGCCGCTCCAGGGCACCCTTAGAGGGAGGGGTGGAAAGGGACGGGCCCACTAGCGGCCAGTACCTGGGCGCATGAGCGCTGTGGGCATCCTAGCCCACGTTCCAGTCTTGGTCAGTTCTCAGTCCATGGTTTTTCCTCGAAGAAAGGCAACGAGCCCTTGGGGCCGATCGAACAAACCCAAAAACTATATGGATTGGCCGCCAAGAGTCTAGAGTCGGTCACCAGCTGACCCATGTCGGCCCCCCATGAATAGGAAGCCAAGGCTCCACTCGGACTAGCCCGTTAACAGCTCACCGAGCACCATGTTTCATCCATCGAGGAAAAACGTGACACGGCTCAGCCCCTCTGTTTTATCGAAAAAACGCTTGAGGGATGATGATCACAAAGATGAGTCGACTCTCGACCGGACCCCTGCTACACGTGGGGGCTCGAGAGAAGTTGGACTCGCAAGGAGACTCAACACGCGGTCGTAGTACGACGGCGGACCGATCGGATCCTAGGGGACCAGAATCAAGAAAAATCTTTCTGACCTCCCGAATCCTACGGTTACATGCCCCCAAGAAGACCGATCGCGACAAAAGGGAATCGTCATCCTACCAGGACACGCCGCAGCCCACAAAAGGAAGGCCAAGGCCCTCAGAGTCCTCCCATCTAGAAAAGCCTCCAAAGGAGTATTCTACTCCTCCGTAGGCTCGGGGGCTACTGTCGGGTATCAATATTAGGGATACCTAAAGCAAGGAAGATAGCGCCCCGGATGGCTCGAGACGTATTAAAAGGTCTCGCTCGACCCCAAGGCTATGGGCTCCGTCTCGCCCGACCTCGAGGCCACGGGCTCTGTCTCGCCCGACCTCTTGGGTGCAGGCTCCGTCTCGTCCGACCCCAAGGACGTGGGTTCTGTCTCGCCCAAGGCCGCGGGCTCCATCTGGCCCGACCTCGAGGCCGCCGGCTCCGTCTTGCATGACCTCGAGATTGCGGGCTCTATCTTGCCCGACACCTTGGGTGCGGGCTCTGTCTCGCCCGACCCCATGGACGTGGTTTCCGTCTCGACCAAGGTCGCGAGCTCCGTCTCGCCCGACCTCGAGGACGCGGGTTCCATCTCCTTCGACGGGGACCCATACCGCCGCCAACCACTCCAGGTCCAAGCGTATGGGCCTGGGTCAAAACTCTAACGCCAGGGAAGAGGCTGGCACGCCACGATGTAACCCATGGCCATGATGGGCCATACCTGGGGATTCACATCAAGAACAATGTCGAGCGTGCCGGTGCTGTTCTGCCTAATCCTCATACGGATGCTGACAGGCACGTTAGTTCACCACGACATCCGCCGGGACGGAGTGGAACGCCATGACCGGCAGATGACGCCTACGCATGGTGCCAGTGATGAATAGGGCTGCAACATGGAGTCGTCCCTGTTGATATCTACAGGATCAGCGGGACCCTCATGAAGGAGAAGAAGGACCCAGTAACCCTGGAAACCTTCTTCTCTCTCTTGTTCTTCTCCTTTTCCTCCTCTGTAACCTGTGCTTTCCCTTCGCCTATAAAAGGGAAAGTAGGCCCCCCCATGAAAGGGGGATCTGGATACAAGAGCACGACACGAGCACACGGCTGAGCGACAAGCGAGCTCTCAGCACCCGTTCACTTCTTCCACCAAAGACTTGGGATCCTCTCCCTCTCTCGCCTGTTTGTAACCCCTACTGCAAACCAAGTGACGGTAAAATGAGCAGCAGCGAACTGGACGTAGGGATGTTCTGCCCGAACCAGTTAAACCCTTGTGTCCTCCGAGCACACCATCCGAGCCAGACGCGCAAATACAAATTTACTCATCGGTGGTCCGAAAACACCGACAGCATGAGTAGGTAAAGACCTCGTATAACATGCAAAAGAGCCTTAAGTTTAGAAACATATCCTATAGTTTCTAGAGCCTTAAGTTTAGAAACATATCCTATAGTTTCTATAAATAAAAATACTCCTAACATTTTCATTTGTATAGGAACAATAATGGTTGATAAATTTGGAAATGGTTCCCATGGGTAGTATATAGTTTGCTTAAATGGGATATAGAATGTCGGTTGGACATATGTTAGATTTTTTAAAGGCAACTAGCTAGACTCCCGTAGCTTGGCCATTTTATTTTGGGGTCTATATGTGGTAGCTAATGAGCATTCTACAGCAATTGTGAACCTTTAGTGCAAGACTAATGTGAAATGTACCCTTTTACGTGTTGGCGGATTCCAAACTCATGAGACAATGGAACATAGAGCTGATAGCCTCTCTTTTAGGGGAACATATCTAATGCAAACCAACCTCTCCGTGCAAACCAACTGCGGGGGAGAGGTGGGAGGGGGGATTTGCAAAAGTGTAATTACGCCCGCTCCTAATTACACTTTTGCAAATCCCCCCTCCCACCTCTCCTCCACAGTTGGTTTGCACGGTTTGCACGGAGAGGTTGGTTTGCACTTGATACATTGCCCTCTTTTAGTGCTAAATGCCGCATATTGTGGGATTATACGACAATACACTTCAGATGGAGTGTACTTTATTCATCTCAGTCCCTTATAAGATTATGAATTTCCATGGTACATTCTAGTGTACACTTGTTGACACAAAATGTGACGCACTGTGCCCCACACACAGCAAGCTGGAAAGCGTGGCTTCAATTGGGTGCCCGGGTGCTTCGTGATCTGGAAACGTGCCAGTCAGTTTGACCTGAAAAAACTAACAAGGGATAAAACAGTTAAATGCCAAACCGGAACATGTCGGGTGAGACCAGACAGTTCCATATATACGGCCCTGAAGCCACTTACAACGACATACAGCTATAGGAAGCTATCTGCCAGCAAGTTTATAAACCATTCGGCTAATCGTAAGATGAGCACACGTAAAGATCCGATTGCCGAATGCATGTGCTTGGGAAGACATGTTTGAACAAGTGAAATTAATCATGAGTTAATGCATAACCAAGCTCAGCAATCCAGCCGAGTTGGGGTTCATGAAGAAGGAACATGCAAATAAACACGATTAAACTAATCTAAAACCTGCATCTGCCGCACGACACCTAGTTTCATCAAAGCTTAAACGTAATTAACATGCATGAACCCACGACATGTGACAATCTAGATTAAAATAATTCAGCCATTACGAGCATGTTATCTATTTGCAAAGGTAATACGAAACTAATGATCATTGAAGCACGAATAAAACCATAAGAGAGGGTCGAACAATATCAATCTAGATTGGGCAGAAGTGTGTTACAAATATATAAAATATTTAAAACATGCAACACAGGATAACTTAATGAATCTATTTAGATTTTCCCGTATCTAATAGAGCCGATAACTGTCTTGCCTTCACTAAGCATATTGAGCAAACGCCTGCCGCACGGTATCTACTCATAAACAAAGCATAAGCAAAGACTTCTTGATTGTCAAGCAAAGATCCGCCGCACGATCATTGAAAACAAACAAGACTACTTGCATCACGTCTAAATCCACCGCATGATACTAAACATGATAACAAGGTTGTTTGAACTTACGGAGGTCGACGGATCGATGACTCCTCTCGAAGAACTTCGACGACACGACAAAAGGACTCGAAAGTTGGCACGGGCGGTTGTATTGATTTGGTTGTGAACGCCTATTACAATGGTCGAGGGTCAATATTTATACCCTAGACAAAACACGAGTCCTAAAAGACTACGATTTACAAAGGAACTCTTAAACAAACTTGAAAACTACGATTCCTTGCCCTAAACTCTCGTGAGTCCTTTATTATTACAACTTTCATCTTTTCGATCGGCTTTGCTCCGCCATCTTCTGCTTTCCCGAATGGAGTCACCACCTTCAAGTAACCAACCACACAAGCATTTAGCCGACCGCTCATTTTGTTTGCGAATGTCCTTCTTCCCATGTCTGCGGGTCCACTGTCATCTTCCGAAGTCGACCAAAATCCAAAGTTAACACATGCCCCTCAATTTCGGGATAAAAGTTGTTTTATTCTGAAATTGACCACAAGCTCCTTCTCCCTCCTAGGTCAAGACTGTTCAACACCGCAGCCATTGTCCAAAATTCAAGCTTTCAAATAAACCTCGGACCCACTTCAATCTTCAATGGCGACCGGGATGAAATTCCAGAGGTAAACTTCACTTATATTCGGCAATTTCCACTTGATCTTCCCGTTCTTCTTTTGGCTTATTCCTCTTTGATTTCAATCACCCTTTACGAGAATACAAGAATCAGATTTTGATCCCTTATCTTCGCCAACCCCGATTCCTATTTCCTCGCCCAATGGGAAATCCGACCCTTTTGAAATTATCGAGAAGGAAACCCAAAGAATCCCTTTCAAATCTGGGATCACCTTGCCAAACCGATGGCCAAACACGTTCAAGAATTGGCCATTTCCCCCAATCGCTGGATGGCGGAATTGGTACAGGAGAATCTTTGGAGAAAAGCAAAGCAGCCCATCGGAAAGTCAAGACATCGGTCATTGTCCGGAATTATCCTTAGCAGAAACACCCAGAAACGATTCCCTTTTGATAGCAGCTTCCCATTTTTGGTCTAACACCATTAATGCCTTCATCTTCGGCCATGGTATGATGACCATCACTCTAGCCGACGTGTTCATGATGACTGGCTTGAACGTGTCACTACCAATATACCCTCATAAGTACAAGAGCAAAAGTAATCAAAGAGCCACGACTGGATGTGGATGGGTCAAATACATCCGAACTACATGAATGCATCCGCATCATTTCGACAAAGAGTTGAAAGCCTTCATGAACATGTGGCTATGCAGATTCATCTTCATGGAAAATCCAATGAATCAACTCTCAATCATATGGTGATGGTGAAGATTTAGCTGCAGCACTTTCGCATCCCACTAGGCAAATATCTTTTTTGGTCTGCATTTATCATATGATGCATCGATTACTCTTCGATGCGCCAAGGTGGAGAAATCTCTTGTGTGAATGGTCCCCGGTGGCTAATTCGGATGTGGCTCCAGCTATACATGCATCGAGATAACCTCTGTGAGCCTCTTCAATCTAAGTTTTCCTTCATTAACTATGTTTGAAGGCAAACACAAAGAAAGGTTAAGGCTTGTCGGACTTATGGGGAAGCAACATCATCTATCAAAGATTGACATAGACATTGGTCATTTCTTCAAGCTGTTTTTCAAAGGATTCGTAATGTGCTCTGGTTCCCTTACGAGAGAAAATGAAAATTTGACTTTGCCCTCGCAAGTTTAGCTATGAAATTGGTTGTTCAGTCAAGAATCCACGGAGATCTTCAACTCCTTTATCAAACCTTGCACTCGCCACCCTAAATTTCATCATGGGAGGTTAGTGCAGTCCACATATGAATTCTACTATCCAAATATGGTGGCGGAACAATTAGGATGTGGCCAAATGCCCCAAGATTCCTCTTCTCAACAATCATAAAGCCAAGGGAAGTAATAATAATGTAAGAATGGAAGCCAAGAAAATCTTTGAATTAGGATGGGAATTGCCAACATATGAACCATCTCCATTTGGGCTAATAGATGTTGCTCATCCCTTCTTTGTCTCTTGGTGGCAAGAATGGCATGCTCATATCTTCAATATATCAGTTCATCCTTTATGCAAAAACTTGCAGCCCGATTTTGCTTCTGATAGTGAGGTAATTTCATTAGGCTCACCATTTCACCTTTTGAATTCACTTCTTATTTTAACATCCGGTTATGCACAGGATCTTGAGTCTACTCCCCCCTTAAAGCAATCCAAGACTATTCGGCCGGTCCCAAGCTCCGCTTTCTGGGTTTGATGCTCCAAAATTAAAGGAATTCATGAAAATTCACGCAACTTGGATTCAAGACCTCTAAAGGTACTCATGAGAACTCCCGCTACTTCAATTCTCTTGCATCTTCAAGAGAAAAAAGCAAAAGGAAAACACCTAAAAAAGTTTCTCTTACCCAAGAAACCAAGGACCAAGAAAGCCAAATCATCTCTTAAGGTATGAACCTTTTATCCTCTATCAGTTAACAACCCCACTTAGCGATAAACCCGACCACCTCTATATTCATTACTTCCATTGCGACCACAAGTCAAAATTCCCAGACTAGGCAAAGACCTCAAAGAAATTGTAAAACCAACTCCTAAAGTTTCTACCGAAAATGAAGAAATCCATGACAATGAAGCTTCAGAGACTCATGAAGCTGAAGGTTCAAAAGCTCATAAATCTGATGAGACTATAGGTAACATCGTTCAACCAATTCTCTTTTTTCTTTTTAAATAACATCTATCCTTTATGCTCATTATCATTTACTTTATAGATGAAATCTTAGACGAACTGGCAAGGGAAACTTCTCCTGATCAAGCTCCAAACCCGTCCCTTCTGAACATTCAGCCAAGTCTTCTAGCAAGCCAGGGTATAACCCATCCTGATGATCAATCAGTTCAGCAGGTAATGCCTTGTCTTACACTATATTTTAGCAAATTCACCCAATCGGCTAACACCTCCTTTCTTCTCTTTTCTTTTAGAAGAACATTACTAAACCGACCACCAGCTACTCCTCTATTGAGGACTACATCGTTGAGAAAGGTGAAGAGATTACTTCTCAACAAACCTTATCGCTGGAAAATCAGGCTCGGCTAAAAGAGGTGATCATTCTGCTGAACAAGGATACCATTAGTGCAGTTCGGGATGTAGATCGATATAGAGAGACCTCCTTGAACTCATTGATGAAGATATCCCTTCCGCCTCAAGGCCCCCCTAGAATCTGCAGCCCATCTTGATGACCACTTTGCCATGGTGAGAAGGGCAACCAAGAACATATCTTCGAGGCGCTTTGCGAAAAGATAGATCTTTGAAGAAGCTGGAGATTAAAGATCTTCACTCTCATATCCGCACTATAAGAAATTCCTTGACAACCTTGGAGCCCAATCGAAAGCCATGGAGGATGAAAAAGCAGACTAGAAGCTCAACTAGCCGAATCAATGCCAATCCTTGGGGCCGGCGAACCAAAGAGATGCACACCATCCATATTCTCACGAGGAAGCGCTCAAGTTTACGCCAGAGAGGGACGAGGAGGCTGGGAGCTAGGCGACGTCTCTAAGAAATTCGGCATCGAGCAAGTTTAATGGGAGGACCAATGAAGCAACTCTGCGACGCCATCACCGGTTTGATATCTTCATTTGGTTTTATCATTCGGCTTCCCCGCTTGTTGACCCATTTTTTCTTTTACTTGACTCTTTCTTCAAGGAGAACGATCGTCAAGGCGGCGGCGAACAAGGTTGCCGACAAGGTGAATGCCTAGGGGGAGACATCCGAGGCACGCCTTGATGCTGTGGACGGCCGTGTTGATCAGGCCATCATCCAAGGTGTGCACCTTGGTGTTTCTCTCGGGCTGGCGGCAATGACCTCCCGAACCAACGAAGACTACTCCTTCCAGCCAGTCGGCTTCGCTGGAGGACGCCCGGACGAGATCGACGACATCGATGAGCGTCTGGAGGTCTACGATGATCATGCCGTCGCCCTTGCCGAGTCCACAAATCCCCAGTCCGTCCTCAACAGGTTATTTGAGGAGTAGTTTGTATTAGGATGGACTTCTGTGAATAAACTTGTCTTTTGGAAGAATGCTTATTTCTTTGATTCTTTTCAGTAAAATTCTGCCTGCGATTGTCAGAAAAATGTTGAAAACACCCCGGTCTTGCATAAACATTCTTGTGCTAGAGGCGATGCAAACTGCATCGGCTATTTTGTGCTAAAGGCGATATGAACAATATCGGCTATTCTCAGTTTATTTTTTTAGGCTAAAGGCAATCAGCTTTTCTGATCTACGTTCATGAACCAACCTCAACACTGGGGTAATATTTCTTAAGAAATCTTCCATTGATAGCTCTGGTAAACTCCTCCCCAAATAAAGTCTTCAATATGTATGCATTGCCAGGTACACATTCTACTATTCGAAAGGACCTTCCCAATTTGGAGACCATTTGCCAATGCTCTATCCTTTGTTCCAACTGCAATATAGTTTTCCAAACCAAGTCTCCTTCTCTGATTGCCTCAAATTAACCCTTTTGTTATAATACTTGGCAACGCGTATTTTATTTTTCTCAATATTTTCCAATGCCTTGAGACGAATCAAATGTAAATCTTCTAATTCATCCATCATCAGATTCTTATAATCTTCTTCTACCAATTCTTTCTGTAACACAACTCGCCTTGAACCTGACCGCAATTCCCATGGTAATACATCATGATGCCCATAGACCAGTTCATAGGGAGACGTTTGAGTGGACCCATGACAAGCCATTCGGTAAGCCCACAATGCTTCATTAAGAACCAAGTGCCATCTCCTTGGTTTTCATCAATCTTCTTCTCGATGATTTTAATCATAATCTTATTTGATGTACGCACGACCATTAGCTTGTGCATAATAAGGAGAAGAATTATACAACTTAATTCCCATATCTTTGGCAAAATCACGAATTACAAGAAGTAAATCGAGTTCCTTGATCGATTTGTTATAGTTTGAGGAATCCTTAATCTGTGAATTATATATTCCTTAACAAAACTGATCATATTTTCTGACGTTACCTTCTTCAAAGGGATAGCTTCAACCCACTTGGTGAAATAATCCGTGGCCAAGAGTACAAATTTGTGTCCCTTACTAGAAGGAGGATTGATCTGACCAATTAAATCTATACCCCATCCTTTGAACGGCCAAGGCTTGATTATGGGATTCATAGCAGATGCTGGAACTTTTTGAATATTGCCGAATTTTTGACAATTGTGACACCCTTTGTAATATTCAAAACAATCCTCCAACATAGTCGGCCAAAAATAATCAGTTCTCCTAATTATCCACTTCATCCGATAAGCTGACTGGTGTGCACCACACAATCCTTCGTGAACCTCATACATCACTTTCTTGGCCTCTTCTTGACTTAAACATTTGAGCAATACTCCATCGATGGACTTGTAATATAACCGATCATCAAGGAACACAAATTTGAGAGCTTTGTATCCGAGTTTTTCGAAAACTTTTTGAGATGGACCTTTCGGATAATTGGTAATTTCAGATCTCCAATCACCATCTACTTGATCAATATTTAAAACACCTTCTTCTATAGCAAAAAACTTCCCGACTCTCTCGATATCCGTAAGCGACTTGAGCTAACTTATTTGCTTCTTCATTATACTCTCTAGGGATATGATGCAAGGTTACTACCAGAAAATTCTTCAAAAGTTCTCTACACTCCTCATAATATTCTCTTAACACATTGTTCTTGCATTCATACTGACCACTCAGTTGATTAATCACCAACTCAGAATCCCCAAAGATTTCAACAGCAACGGCCTTTATTTCTATAAGAAGCTGAAGCCCTCTAAGCAACGCTTCATACTCTGCCTGATTATTAGTAACATGAAATTCAATAGGAACCGCATACTCAAAAGTTTTTCCTTGTGGGGAAATCAAGAGAATACCAGCACCACCACCTTTGTTACAAGATGATCCATCAAAGAACAAAGCCCAAGGCACAATGCTTATCGCCTCAACAGAAAGATCCTGATGTTGGGTAATAAAATCGGCAATAATTTGACCCTTTACCGCCTTTGCCGATTCGTACCTTAAATTAAATTCTGACAATGCTAAAATCCATTTGCCAATTCTTCCATTCAAAATTGGCATTGATAGCATATGTTTGATTACATCAAAACTAGAAACTACCACGCATTCGGCATTCAACAAATAGTGCCGAAATTTGGTACATGAGTAATACACACACAAGCAAAGTTTTTCCAGAGCGAATACCTTGTTTCCTAGGTCTAGCAGCTTTTCGCCAAGATAAGCTATGACTCTTTCTTTTCCTTTAAATTCTTGCATAAGGGCCGATCCTATCGTTAGGCTATCGGCCGCCACATACAACTTAAAAGGCTTGTCAAGTTGTGGAGGTACCAGCACAGGTGGTGCCTTCATATATTGCTTGATCTCATCAAAAGCCTTTTGTTGTATGTCACCCCATATAAATTTTTGATCCTTCTTGAGCTTTAATAAAGGAGAAAAGGGTAAAACTCTCTCTGATAGATTGGATATGAATCTTCTTACAAAGTTGATTTTGCCTAACAATGATTGTAATTCTATGAGATTGGTTGGCGGCATAACTTTGTCTATTGTTTCCATGCTCTTTTTCCCAACTTCAATTCCTCCTTTATGAACTAAAAATCCCAAAAACTCACCAGCCGAAACTCCAAAGGCACATTTGTTTGGATTCATCTTCAAGCCATGCTTTCTTGTGCACTCCAGAGTCTTTCTTAAATCGGCTAAATGTCCTTCATGATTTCTAGACTTGACCACTACATCATCGATGTAGATCTCTACAATCTTGTCGATCAGCTCATGAAAAATATAATTCATAGCTCTTTGATAAGTTGCACCGGCATTCTTTAACCCAAATGTCATGACTATCCATTCAAACAAACCAATATGACCAGGACATCTGAAGGCTGTTTTTGAAATATCTTCCATTGCCATAAAAATTTGATTATAGCCAAGATTACCATCCATAAAACTAATGACTTCATAACTTCTTCACTGCATCTACTAGTAAATCGGCAACTGGCATTGGGTAACCATCCATGGGAGTGGCCTTATTAAGATTTCTGAAATTTATGCAAACCCTCATTTTTCCATTTTTCTTGTATACCGGTACTATATTTGAAATCCACTCTGCATACTTGCAGGGCCGAATGAAGTTTGCTTCTATTAATCTTTCAACCTCCTTCTTCACATCGGCCAACACCTCCTTTTTGTATATCTTCTGTGGAGGTTGTTTGTAAGGACGAAATCCAGGTTTAATGGGTAATCGATGCTCAACAATGGAACGATCCAATCCGAGGCATTTCCGTAATCCCAAGCAAAACAATCTTTAAACTCTTTCAACAGATCTATCAACTTTGATTTATATTCTGGGTCTAACTTTGCACTAATATACATCGGCCTTGGCTTAGAACCATCACCAACATCAATTTCTTCCAACTTATCAGCCGACATAAAACCACGTCCCAACTTTCCTTTGTTGCCATCGACAGGATTTCCCATTAAAAATTACTAGGAGAGCCGACTGCTTGGATCGGCTGTTGGCCCTCGCTGAAAACATTTACTGGACCTTCTTTCCACACTTTTCCAGAGAAACAATCGACGCCTTCATATTCCCAGTAGGTAAATTCTATGGCAAAGAACACTTACCGAATCATCAAGATGTACAACTTCAACATCATCTCCAATCCATTGAATGAGAATTTGATGCATGGTCGAAGGAATGCAGCAATTAGCATGGATCCAATCTCTGCCCAAGAGTAGACTATATGCCCCTTGCCATCAATGACAAAAAAGGTAGTAATCAGAGTTTTCGACCCAATAGTCAGCTCGACATGGATAGCACCTCGGGTATCGGAAGGATTGCCAGCAAAGTCCCTAAGCACCATGTCAGTTTTCAATAATTCTTCATTAGTCATCTCAAGCTTTACGAGGTAGTATAAGGCATGATATTGATAGCAGCCCTCCATCAACAAACATCTTAGTTAAAGGCTTGCCATTGACATATCCCTTTAAATAGAGTGGTCTCAAGTGACGATTCTTGATTGGTTTGTCAAAAACAACTTCTTTGTGTTAATACAAGTCGGGCCATCAAATCCCGACATTCACTTTCATCAAAATCAGAGTACACCTCTTCTTGGACATCTTGGCTTTCGGGAGCTATAAACTCTGATGGGAGGAAGAAAGCCATGCAAGCATCAGCCGAAGAACCACATTCATCAGGCTTCTTCTTAGGACGCCATATTTGCTTTGTTTCGGTAACTTCCTGTTTCAACTCCCTATTCCTCAACCGTTGAACTCTTCTTTTCTGACTTTTCCTCAGGCTTGGAGGACACCACTGTCCTTTTTGCCATACGTATCTATAGGAATCAGCTTCTTCATCATGCACTCTATCATGAATCCAACCTCGACACGCAAATCTCTTCCTTTGGCGATTCTCAAAATCATCTGTTTTTAAGCGCCGATCATCTTCAAGAACCTTCGTTCCAAGTCTTTCATAGACGGGACGGTGGTTGACTCGAGATTGCCTATACTCGGAGTACTGAGCACTACACTCCGGATAATTATTTCTAGCAGGTAACCTCAAGCCTTCATTCCAACAATGCCTAAAGAATGAACAACCCCAATGAGACCGCTTGTTACATTATGTCATGTATTCTTCTTGCTCCCTTCGGATACCTCTTCCTCATACCTCCGACATTCTTCCATAAACCATTGCTTCTTATAGTATTCCTTCTCTTGCTCTCTCGCCACTTGTTTAGCAAAATACATGATGTAACTCTGGTTTGGAAGTTTGACCTTTCTCGGTTCGGCTATTCTCAAACCGAACTCGTTGTCGCAGACTCTCTCATCGGTGACTTGCCGATCCGGGTCAATAAAGCACCATTTTCTTTGCTCTATCGTAAGTCAACACCTTCATCTTGCCTTTACCTTTGAGATCATTGGCGAGAGACCATATTCACAGAAAGAAATCATATTTTGTGGAAAAGGCTGATCATCAATTTTCATCTTGCCATCAAACTTCAAATGTCCCTCTTGGATAGCTTTCTGGATTCGTATTCTGAACACTCGGCAATCATTGATAGAGTGAGAATTAGTGTTATGGAAGCCACAATACTTTTTGTCTTTCACTCCCTCAGGACGTAGCATGGGATGTCCTTCTAGCAACTTGATGCGTCCTTCCTTCATCAATAATGCAAAAAGTCCATGCGCGCTTTAGTAACATCAAAATCATAGGTTCCCTTTTGTTGTTTCAACCAGCGTTGACTAATTTGAGTAGGCTCCTTTGCCCAATTCAACTCAGCTGCAGCTATCTCATCTTCATCAATATACTCAGTCGCTTCCTCCAGAAAACCTTGATACACCTCATTAGTGGCATTGTTCTTCTGAAAGCGATTATCTCTCCTGAATCCTTGGGCCTGATTACTCATAGCTGCTAAACGCCAGGCAAGTTGGCCAAGATCATCAAACTCCATGCTTTGAACAACTTCTCCTTGATATTCGCAAACATTCTGCTATAGTTATTCCAGGTAGTTGATCATCTGGTAAATTCAGAGAATAACACATATTCTTGGTCTCCCTAAATCTGCGAAGATATTCCAATGGTGTCTCATTTGTTCTCATCCTCAGACTCATGAGATCGACCAACTTCTTCTCATTAGTACCCGTGTAGAAATATGAATGAAACTTCTGCTCTAGCTCTGCCCACGTACCAATGGAATGAGCTGGTAAAGACGTGAACCACGCGAAAGCTGGTCCTGTAAGAGACAAAGGAAAATATCGAATCCTCCAAGCTTCATTTGAAGCAGCTTCTCCAAGCTGCATTAAGTACCGACTGACGTGCTCTATGGTACTAGTATCATCTTGACCAGAAAACTTGGTCAAATCCGTTGGAGGCTTCACCCTTGGAGGTAACGCCACTCTGTTGTACCACTCTGGGTAAGGAGACTTGTATGAATAGGATTGATTTTTTGGCTTCAAGCCGAACTGATTCTACATCATATCAGCCATCCTGTGCATCAAAACATCAATGCCTGAATCCTGATTTCCTTGTACTTGTACTCCAGAAGGCAATCCTGAAACACTCCTATACCCTGGCCATAGGTGGGATGTGATTGCTTTCCAGTGTGAGTCAATCCACCTATATTTGAAGTCGATGGTCCTTCTTTTCCAGCAGGCTTCTCTTGATGCTTTGGAACATTAAAAAGTGTCGGTCCACTGAGTGGGCCAACATTTTCTTCAAAGTACTTATCAACCATTGGACCAAAAGTACTGATCATCATTGCCCGAAAGGTATTCAGAAAAGCTGTGTGATGGTTTGTCATGGTTTCTCCCATAGCTTTATAAACCAGGGCTGCCATCTTCTGAGCATCCTCCTCTTTAGTGTAATCAGTTTGATGTGGAAGAAGAACCCTTGGCATTGACTGCTTTTGAAACACTTTATTGCTCTTGTTTTTGGAAAAAGACATCAAACACTTCCGTTGGTATTGCTCACATGCTTGTAGCACTAAATCCCTGTAATTATCTAGCAATTCTGCCATGCTCACATCCAGAACATGATCATTGTTGATCTCAGACGCCATCTTGAACTAACAGATTGTCCCACTGGGCGTGCCAAAAAGTGTGTTGACACAAAATGTGACGCACTATGCCCCACACACAGCAAGCCGGAAAGCGTGGCTTCAATTGGGTGCCCGGGTGCTTCGTGATCCGGAAACGTGCCAGTCAGTTTGACCTGAAAAAAACTAACAAGGGATAAAACAGTTAAATACCAAACCGGAACATGTCGGGTGAGACCGCATAGATTCCATATATATATTACAAGCCACCACTTACAACGACATACAACTATAGGAAGCTATCGCCAACAAGTTTATAAACCATTCGCTAATCGTAAGATGAGCACACGTAAAGATCCGATTGCGAATGCATGTGCATGGGAAGACATGTTTGAACAAGTGAAATTAATCATGAGTTAATGCATAACCAAGCTCAAAATCCAAATTTTGAGTTGGGGTCCATGAAGAAGGAACGTGCAAATAAACACGATTAAACTAATCTAAAACTCAGCATCGCCGCACGACGACACCTAGTTTCGTCAAAGCTTAAACGTAATTAACATGCATGAACCCACGACATGTGACAATCTAGATTAAAATAATTCAGCCATTACGAGCATGTTATCTATTTGCAAAGGTAATAATGAAAGTAATGATCATTGAAGCACGAATAAAACCATAAGAGAGGGCCGAACAATATCAATCTAGATTAGGCAGAAGTGTGTTACAAATATATAAAATATTTAAAACATGCAACACAGGATAACTTAATGAATCTATTTAGATTTTGCCATATCTAATAGAGCCGATAATTGTCTTGCCTTCACTAAGCATATTGAGCAAGCGCTGCACGCATACGGTATCTACTCATAAACAAAGCATAAGCAAAGACTTCTTGATTGTCAAGCAAAGATCCGCCGCATACGATCATTGAAAACAAACAAGACTACTTGCATCACGCCTAAATCCACCGCATGATACTAAACATGATAACAAGGTTGTCGGAACTTACGGAGGTCGACGGATCGATGACTCCTCTCAAGAACTTCGACGACCACGACAAAAGGACTCGAAAGTTGGCACGGGCCGGTTGTATTGATTTGGTTGTGAACGCCTATTATAATGGTCGAGGGTCAATATTTATACCCTAGACAAAACACGAGTCCTAAAGACTACGATTTACAAAGGAACTCTTAAACAAACTTGGAAACTACGATTCCTTGCCCTAAACTCTCAGAGTCCTTTATTATTACAACTTTCATCTTTTCGATCGGCTTTTCCTGCCATCTTCTGCTTTCCCGAATGGAGTCACCACCTTCTGAAGTAACCAACCGCACAAGCATTTAGCCGACCGCTCGTTTTGTTTGCCGAATGTCCTTCTTCCGGTATACGGGTCCACCTGTCATCTTCCGAAGTCGACCAAAATCCAGTGTTAACAATGTAACACCCTCGGTGTTTGGCTTCCACTAAGTGCATTTCATTTCATAAACATATGCATCATCTATGCCATCATCGCCATTGTTACTGAAATATGCATGTGCAACAATTTCAACTGTGTATATTTCATGCTTGATTGTTGTGAATAGTAATGGTGTAACATGTGAATGTAACATGAAACTCTCATACGTGGAAACATGGCAACATGGTAGTAAGGTGACAAGTGTAGAATAACAACCTAGCCATGAAACATATGAAACATTACATTGCAACGTATGAGTGAATTGTTTGTTTTAGTCGCTTTATTCCATGTGATCCTTAGAAGTGGTATAACAAGTTTGTAGAGTGGTTGATTATGGTCTGATACACCTTAACTATACTTAGGTTACTTGTTTGGACACTGTTCATGTAGGTCAAAATGATGAATTGGCCCTTGAATGGGGGTTTGACTTGAAAGGAACCCTAGAGTGCCACTGTTTGACTGTTTAAAAAGTCCAACTTAGAGGCTTTGCATGGCTGTGCACTCTTTACAAAAGTTGTAGCTAATTTATCAAGGAACAAAAGTTGTTTTATGGTCAACTCACGAAAAGGTCTAGAACATGGTCAAACATGGCCCACAAGTCAGAAGTACATGCTGATTCATACTCAAAGAAATTTTTCTAAGTCCTAACGTGCGATGACAGTTTCGTGTACCCATGTTTGGAGCCGTGTATCTCCTTTAACCGAGCCACACCAGCTTGAGCTTCAGTGGAAAGAGTTGTAGTTCAAGGATAGATGAACAACTTTGTTAACTACGGCATAGCCTAGATCACTACTGATTAGGAAATAATCTTTGTCAAAGTATCATTGTCGGGGCTTAGAAGGGCACTGAATCGAGCTACAGGTGATCAAATTTCAGATTTCATCGACGCGTGGGGACACTCGTCGCCGGCTTGTTGTCATAGCAGCCCGCGCGCCGCGCGCCTCCCAGCATCACAGACGCCGCTTGAAGCCACCCAGCTACCGTCCGGACGCACTCACCGCCCAGATTCACATCTTCTCGCCCCCCACCGCCGCCGCGTCGAGAGCTAAGCCGCCCGCCATTGCCGACCGAAAGCATCGCAGCTGCCGTGTCAGCGCAGACGCCACCGCAAAACGCGTTGCCGTCCGCCAGTAGCCTCCTCCGTGACCTCCTCCACCTCCTTCACCTCTCAGCCGGGTCAATCGAGCCTCGGTAAGGGCGTATTCGCCGTTCTTCCCCCACCGTAGCCATGGCGGAAGTTCGCCGGAGTTGGCGCTCCACGCGGCCAGTTGTCCTCGCGCCCTTTCCACCCCCTCCTCTACCTCGTGCTAGGTTATAGGAACACCACCGGCTCGTAGAGTCACCATGAGGGGCATGTCGCCGTCGTCGATTCACGGAGCCGGGACGTGCATGGCCGTGCACCGCCGCGGTTCGCCGCCACCCCTCTAGCCACTGAAATCGTTGCAATAGATGGGTCCTCTAGATGCGCATGTGTGGGGGGAACACGACGGTGCCGTCGAGTTCGCCGGAGAAGCCACCGGCGGTGAACTAAGCCACCGTACCGCTCCTCCCTGCTTCCTTCGTTGACGAAGGCCCCTGCTCGCGGGCCTCTCTGACGCTGAGGCGGAGTCCAGTTCGGCCTCAAGCCATGCTGCCTTGGGTCATGATTGCAGCCGCAGCCGGGCAAGCATGTAATGGCCCACTGTGGTGAAGTTGTTTTCCTATTTTATTTCGTTTATTTATTTCACAGATTTATGTACATCTTGAAAAATATGTAGCTCCTAGTATATAGATCCAAATGCTATGGTTCCAATTTTGTTGAGTTCATGATAATGTCTAGTATTTAATAAAAATATTATATGGACACATGTTTTAGAAAAATTTGATGAATTAAATAGGAGTTTGAAATGTGTTTTTAGAAGCATGCAAACTTGTTTGAATTTTATCTTGAGTTTCTGTGGTCCAAAAATTATGAAATTTTGTGGGCAGTCTGTTATTGCTGATGTGAAGCTCTGGTAAAAATTTTAGAGCTAGTGCATGTGTAGTTTTTAAGTTTTAGAATTTCCTTTTATTAATAGATGGATCTTGTGTGAATTTTCATAATTTTTCTATAGATCCAGTGAAGGTGAAATTTTATGGGTGCTATTCTTATGCTAGAAGGATGCTAGGAAAAATGGGAAATCTGTTGCTTGACACTTTTTAATAAGGTTTCCTAATTATGCTAGAAATAGACATGGCATCTGTTATTTTGGATACAACAAGTTATGTTGGTCCAATGGCTTTGAAATTTTTATGGTAGTCTATGTGCAGCATGAGATAGCTACTGTAATTTTTGTAGATTTTTATGAATAGTTTTACTATATATTGCTTAAATCACCTAATTAACTAAATAAATTGGAAAAGGATATTAAATAATTTATTTAGAAGCTAGCACTATACTTTCCGATGTTTCTTAGATATGAAAAACAAGTTGGTAAACTTGGTTTGGTCAAATTAGGCTTTTGCACCATCATTAAATGATTAAGTTAGCAACCCCGTCATTCTGGACAGATTCTAGGTCTACTGGAATTTGATTTGGTTAACTTCAGAATCATGCCTTGATGTTTACAAATGAATTGTAGAGAATTTCATAAGCTTTCCAGAATGTCCTCTTGCAAGTCATTTGGATTTATAAAACTCTGGTTATGATAAAATTAAGTTACTACTTGTTGCATATGAAGCTTTAAATCATTATTTCAAGTATGTCTTTACTATTCTAAGTTCATGGTACTGTTCCTAGGTGTTAGGCCTTTAACTGAAGATGAGCATCTTTATCTTAGGTTATGCAAGTTAGGTAAGTTGCTCTTGTTATTTAAGTTAAGTTGGATACATGCTTAAAGTGATTTGAATAGAGCTAATTACTCTTCGAAACGAGGGTCCAATGATGTTTTCGTAAACACCCATTGTGATTCATTCATCATGAGCATCATGTCATTCCTTATGCATTCATGATATTTATCTTGTGCATCGGCATGCAACAGGTGTACCGGAAGGAGTAACCTCGCTGAATTCGAGGAACCGAGGCGGAAAGCAGCAAGAATGACGCCGGAGATTCGGGAGGAGCACCTTCAGAGAAGTGCCGACGAGGTCGCCGTTGAGTGCCCCGACCACCGTCCTTGCAACTTCGTGAAAAGGCAAGCCCCTTATATATTAAGCCTCCTATTTTCCGAACTGCAGATTCTGATATTATTATTACATATATTGTTGCATTAAGTTTAGGTGTTGGGTGCAAACACTTGCTTGCATTGGTTACCTATTCCTTGTCCAGATATTGTTACCTCAAATCCTATGTAGCTCGAGCTCGAGTAGTGCTTAGCCCCGCTTAAACGCTGTAGAAGTCGGGTGATTTCCACACCTACGAGATATAGGAAGATACATGTGGCACGGTTGGCTATATTTGCTATCGTGGAAAAGAACCAGTCTTAATTTGAAATGAAGACCGGACGGAGGCTTGCCGGTTTGCAGTGACTCCGTCTGTGTCGCTTAAGGACCGATTCTTGGAGCCTTTCCTGTTCATGTTGAACGCATGCCTCTCTCTTAGTTGGCCGGGTCTGGAGACCAACCACGAAGCCGAGTAGCTCACCTCAGGTCGGGAGTCGATAAGTATAAAGTGCGCCTCGGAAGGGAGCCGTAGGCGTGAGTCCAAGGGCAGGTGATTTAAAAGTCCCGATCGTCCCGGCGTAAGGGTAATCCCCAGAGTGTCTTGGCGCCGATCGAACCCGCAATTTGGTTCTGAGATGTTCCAAAGGTGACCCACGGCTACCCTTGCAAAGTATGCCAGGGTGAGAGTTAGGAATACCCCTCACCTGAGTTGTAATTGATTCAATCGCCGCCTCTCCCGGTTAGTGAGAACTTGACCGGGCTTATCTCCAATGTAGATACACTTAATAACTTAATGGTTCGGAAATGATGATATGATGTTGACACCTTTTATATACCTGCTATGGTTAATATTGTTTGCTCCTAATAAGTGAGTGCTCTAGTACAAAAGCTAATCTAGTGGACAGTAAACGATGATAAGCTTGATGCTAAGTTTAAATTGGTTACTATGCTCATAAGCTCTTTATGCAAATGTGTCAAGCTAGCCCACCCGAAAAGTCTTGCATGATCCTTGGTGTCGTTTATTTCTGATTTTTGTCGGGTAAGTCTAGTCGAGTACCTTCTCGTACTCGTGGTTTATTTCCACATTGCGAGATGACCGGTTCTTCTTTGGTTGTCGCAAGTATCGCCTTCTCCTCATTGGGGATGAAGACTAGACCGCTGGGCACGGTCTCTACTAGTTCTCGTACTGATAATGCTTTTGTGGGACATGACTACGATCCGGCAATGTATTTGAACTATGAAGTTATGTACTAAACTATGTTGCTTCCGCACACTCAAACTTGGTTTGTAATATTTTATTTGAACTCTGATGGATGTAATCCGAATGCTACTTGTGAAATGTTGTAACGAATGATGTGTTGTGTTGAATCATTACGATCTTGGTTTGTATGTCGAGAGTTGGTTGAAATCCTTCGTGATTTCTGGACTACCGGGATTATGGGAGCTTAAGTACAGAATTTGATCGCCTTCGATTGTTTTTTGTACTTACGTTCTTATAATTTGGTCGGTTCTTATACAGCATCGAGCAAGATTTGACACTAAACACGTCATTTGTGTATTTAAAACAAAAGTATTTGTAAAAATCCTAAATTAAATACTAAGTATTGCCAGTGGTCATATCCCTTATGCCCAAATAAGGACTCTTAGGTGGCTTATTAAAGTAATAACTTTGGGGTTACTGATTGTTTCTGCTTTAAATCGTCCATACTGTGCGTGCTATTGTATGGATGCCATCCGCTTGGGTGGTAATGTTTGGATCAAATACCTCTACGCTCTGGTAAGTGGGAGTTGTGAGAGCATGACCGTCCAATCGTCGGTCTAGGGGAGAGTAGTTGTGGTTGCTCGCGTATTTACATGTTCAATCATGTATCTATGAGAGTACTTAAATGTGGGTATCTCTGACGGGTAGTTGTGATACTAGAGTATGTGCATCAGGGGATGTATGTATGAAAGTATTTAGTTATTGCCTGCTTTTATGCATTTTGGGAATTACTGGGCTGAAATGAAATTTTATGCAGGTACACTAACAACGTATCGTTGTAGATCGACTAGCTACCGTATAGGAGAGAACGTATGTATGCCACCGTATATTTCGCTAGCCTTTAAATTTTTCTAGGATGGTGAGGATGTACGGATCGTGCATGCATCATGTTCAAGCATACATGACATTTCTTGCATTACTCCCTCCTTTAAAATATGATTGTCCCGGATAATTAAATTTCGTATCCCTTAAATGATTCTCCCTTATGTTGTAACTTTTTTGCTACAGATGATGCAAGCACGAAGCGCTTCGCTCATAAGTCCATTGGAGGCGGGCGCCAGCGTCACTGCTTAGCTCCTCGTGAGCCCGGCCCCGAGCCTACCGAGGAGGAAAGGCTGAGGACAGAGCTTGCTCGGGTGATCTGCTTTGAGAGGAATGCGGCTCAAGACCGCTTGGAACAAGTGACACAGAAAGGGACCAAGAGACCCTTGAGGTTTAGAGGTTGACAGCTTGCTCACCGCAATCAGTGAACGCATGTTGATTCACGTGATGAACCAACGGAATGAAGCCCGCACGAGGAGGATGTGTTGAGAGCACGACAGTGCAGCTAGAGCAGCAAGCAAGTGGCAATTCTTTGAGGAGTACAATGACAATCTCCATGAGGAGGTTCACTGTTACACAATCAACTTCACCCTCTCCCCGCCACCGAGGATGAGATGGGTTCTCGGTGTCATCATGGTCAAGGTGATGATGGTATGGAGGTCAATGGACTGAGGACATTCCACCGATGAGGAGGAAGATGAGGAGTTAGAGCCTGCTAGTGATGAAGATGGAGGAGAAATCTTCGACACTGACTCCGAGGACGATGCGTAGTTTAGCTTACTACTTAGCTAATGCGCAAGAGCTAGTCTTTTGTTGATCCTCATGCATGAACGAGTAGCTTTGGAATAAGTAATCGTTGGGATGTAATATCGAACCATAAGTTATCTTTGGATGTAAGTTTGGAACCACTATGGCTTGAATGTAACCTATCGAACGTATTATGCTCCACGTTATGTGAGCCTTTGATAAATTCCGTCTTTGCGGTCTATGGATCGAGTGGTTGGTTAAGTTCATCGCATTTATGTGTCCATTGACACGCTTGATGAGTTGTGTGGTTGTGATGAATGATTGTGCCTCTGTTGATTATCTAAATGCATTTCCTCCAATGGACTCAGTTTGGGCATAATTATACGATTCATCTACAAAAATTTCCACATCGTCAGTGCTCATTGGCTATACATTTTGCAGATGGCTCATCATAACCTTCGTCGTGGTCATGGCATGGGAAATGAGGAACAACCACCTCCGCCACCGCCCACACCAGCTGAGCTAATGCAGACAGTGGTAGAAAGTCAGCGTATGTTAGCTGAGGCTATGCATCAGATGGCTAACCGAGAGGATCGTCATGTCCGCCAAGGACCCGAGCCAAACCAGTACAGCAGCTTTAAGGACTTCATGGATACAAAGCCTCCTGTCTTTCGTGAGGCAGAAGAACCATTACAAGCTGATGAATGGTTGAGCACGATAGAGCAAAGGTTTGGATTGCTCCGTTTGACTGAGGGTATGAAGGCCACATATGCAGGACACCAGCTCCAAGGCCTGCGCAGTATCTGGTGGACACATCACAAGACCACCTTCCCGCAAACGCCGAGATAGTTTGGGGTCGGGTTTCAAAGTGCTTTCCAGAGGACACTTTATTCCTCCTAGTCTCATGGCCATTAAGCATACTGAGTTTATGAAGCTCACCCAAGGCAACAAGAGTCTCAATGAATACCTCCAGGCATTCAACAACCTGGCAAGGTATGCTCCTGAGTTTGTCGATACCGACGCTAAGAGAATAGCTAGCTTCAAGAGGGGACTTTCCCCTAAATTGATGAAGTCAATGGGCAAATGCAAGTGTGTCACCTTCAATGAGTTTATTAGTGACACTCTGACTCAAGAGAACAATGATAAGATATATGCCGCTTCTAAGAACCGCAAAAAAGAAACTTTGATTCAGTGCTTCTCGGTCTAAGGCACCAATGATATCCAAGGCCCAAGATACCGTCCACCCAATGCTAATGTCCGCATCGCCACCTCGGAAGAAGAATCAAGCTAAAATCGGTTTCATAAGGGTACACAATTTCCTTGCCAAAGAATACTTCACAGGCGGCTAGCTCCAATGTCCCACCAGTTAACGTGCCATGTTGGAACCAGAACCACCTGGTCATTGGGCAAATAGGAAATCCCCCATCCTCCCAAGAATGCTCAAGGAAACGTCCGTTAGGGGCGTGTTCATTACACTACTGTGGAGGAAATTCCTGCTGGTGAAGTGGTCACCGCTGGTAAGTTTCTTGTTAATAATCACCCTAGCAGTTGTGCTCTTTGATTCGGTGCTTCACATTCCTTTGTGAGTTCTACTTTTGCATCTAAGCATAAGATGAATGTGATTACAATTGTCAAGGGTGGTTATTGTATTAGTGTCACTGAAATAATATCATGACTAACCAAGTAGTAAAAGATGTAAAGCTTGAAATTGGGGATCGAGAGTTTCTTACAGATCTTGTAGTGCTACCGGGGGTAGGAATTGATATAATCCTAGGAATGAAGTGGATGAGTGGGAATGGAGTGCTGATCGATACGTCAACCCGTGTGGTAATGTTGAGGGATCCTGTGGATAAGAAGGGTTTTCTAGTGCAGTTACCTCGTGATATCTCTCTTCACAATACAGCCAATGCTACCCTAGCCAAAGCCATTGAGGATCTACCAGTTATCTGTGAGTTTCCAGATGTCTTCCCTGATGACTTGCCTGGATTACCTCCGGACCGCGATGTAGAATTCAAGATAGAACTTATTCCGGGTACGGCTCCTATATCTCGAAGGCCCTATAGAATGCCGCCCAATGAGTTGGCTGAACTAAAGAGTCAGTTGAATGAGCTATTGAAGAAAGGTTTGATTCGGCCTAGTTCTTCTCCTTGGGGTTGTCCGGCTATCTTTGTGAAGAAGAAGGATGAATCTTTGCGCATGTGCGAGATTATCGTCCCCTAAATGTCAAGTACCATCAAGAACAAATACCCTCTTCCTCGCATCGATATTCTCGCTTTGATCGCCTCTCTAAAGCTAAGGTATTCTCCAAGATCGATTTGAGGTATGGTTACCATCGAGATCAAAATTCGTCTCGAAGATATACCTAAGACGACTTTCTCTACCCGTTATGGTTTGTTCGAGTACCTTGTCATGTCTTTTGGGTTGACAAATGCTCCCAAGCACTTTATGTACTTGATGAATTCTCAGTATTCATGCCGAATTGGACAAATTTGTCGTCGTGTTCATTGATGACATCCTAGTATATTCTCGTAATGATGAAGAGCATCTTGAACATCCGAGAATTGTCTTAACTCGATTATGCGTGACAACCACGACTTTATGCTAAGTTCAAGAAGTGTGAATTCGTTGAACAAGATACCTTTTCTAGGTCATGTGTTATCTGGTGATGGAATTTCGGTTGACCCTACGAAGGTGCAAGAAGTCCTTGAGTGGAAGGCACCTATTACGGTCACAGAAGTTCGAAGTTTCTTGGGATTGGCTGGCTATTATCGTCGCTTTATCCCGGATTTCTCAAAAATCGCCAAGCCCATGACTCGGCTACTGCAGAAAGATGAGAAGTTTGTGTGGACTCCAAAGTGTGAAGAGGCTTTCCACACTTTGCGGACCTTGCTAACCTCTACTCCTGTATTAGCACAACCTGACATCGAAAAGCCTTTTGATGTCTATTGTGATGCATGTGGCACCGGTTTGGGGTGTGTTCTTATGCAGGAAGGCCGAGTAATTGCTTATGCTTCGCGCCAGCTTCGAAAGCATGAAGTCAACTATCCTACCCATGACTTAGAGTTAGCCGCAGTTGTTCATGCCCTGAAGATTTGGAGACATTACTTGCTGGGTAATGTGTGCAACATCTATACTGACCATAAAAGCCTCAAGTACATTTTTACTCAACCCGAGTTGAACATGCGCCAACGGCTACCGGTTAGAATTGATCAAGGACTACAACCTTCAAGTGCACTACCATCCTGGTAAGGCGAATGTGGTTGCTGATGCCTTAAGCAGAAAAAGCCATTGCAATTCCTTAGTTAGTGAAGACTTTCATCTGTCACACCTCCTTCATCCTGTAGTACTTCACAATATCACTGTGGATTGCTCTCTTAGAAGTCGAATTATCGAACTCCAGAAGACTGATGTGGGTGTGTTTCACATCAAACGGAAAATGAAAGAGAAAGAGACCAAACACTTTAAGGTCGATGACAAAGGAATTCTCTGGTTTAATGATAGACTTGTGGTACCCAAAGATAAAGAACTTAGAAATCAAATTATGGTGAAGCCCATTCTTCTAAGTTGTCCATCCATCCCGGTAGTAGTAAAATGTATCAAGATCTCAAGTCAGTATTATTGGTGGACCAAGATGAAGAAAGAAATCGCACTTACGTGGCAAGGTGTGATAAGCATTGCAGAGTCAAGGCTATTCACATAAGGCCTTGATCGTTGCGACCACTCTCTATTCCTGGTTGGAAGTGGGAAGAAATTAGTATGGATTTTATTGTTGGATTACCCACTACCAACAAGGGTTGTGATTCCATCTGGGTTATCGAGATCGTCTAACTAAATCCGCTCACTTTATTCCTGGTCAAGTCTACCTATCATCCTCACAATTATGCTTTGAGATTTATTTTCAACAAGTGGTACGTCTCCATGGTGTACCCAAATCCATTGTTTCGATAGAGGACCTCAGGTTCACGGCTCGCTTTTGGGAGTGCTTACATCGAATCTTGGCACTCATCTAATCCATGATTACGCCTATCATCCGCAAACATCGTGACAGATCGAAAGTGTTAATCAAATTCTTGAGGACATGCTTAGAGCTTGTCTTATTTCTTGCAAAGGCTCTTGGGAAGACTGGTTACCTCTCGCTGAATTCTCTTATAACAACAGTTATCAAGAGAGTATCAAAATGGCTCCTTTTGAAGCTCTTTATGGCATAAGTGTAGAACTCCTTTGAACTGGGTGGAACCCGGGGAAAGAAGATTCTATGGTATTGACTTTGTAAAAGAAGTTTGAGCGAGTCCGAACTATACTGAAAGAATATGACTACCGCACAAAGCTAGACAAAAAGAGCTATCTTGACAAGAGAAGGAAACCTATTGAGTTTGAAGTAGGTGATCATGTTTATCTAAAGGTATCCCCTGAAAAGGAGTCAAGCGCGTTTTGGAATTAAAAGGAAGCTTGAGCCTCGATATGTTGGACCCTACCGCATTATCGAGAAAAGTGGAAGAGTAGCATATAAGCTCGATCTACCCCGTGAGATGGGAGCTATATTTCCGGTATTCCATGTGTCCCAGCTGAAGAAGTGTCTTCGTATTCCCGAGGAAAGAATAGCAACAAGGAAAGTCAACTTGAAATCTGATCTTTCTTATGAGGAAAAGCCCGTGCAAGTTCTGGATACTCAAGAAAGAGTGACTCGTATACGAGTGGTTAAGTTATACAAGGTAGTTTGGAGTAATCATAGTGAACGGGATGCAACTTGGGAGCGGAAGATTATTTAAAGGAAAATCATCCAACTTTCTATACTAAATGGTACGCTTTCCAAATCTCGGGACGAGATTTTTCTAAGGGGGGAGGGCTGTAACACCCTCGGTGTTTGGCTTCCACTAAGTGCATTTCATTTCATAAACATATGCATCATCTATGCCATCATCGCCATTGTTACTTGAAATATGCATGTGCAACAATTTCAACTGTGTATATTTCATGCTTGATTGTTGTGAATAGTAATGGTGTAACATGTGAATGTAACATGAAACTCTCATACATGGGAAACATGGCAACATGGTAGTAAGGTGACAAGTGTAGAATAACAACCTAGCCATGAAACATATGAAACATTACATTGCAACGTATGAGTGAATTGTTTGTTTTAGTCGCTTTTATTCCATGTGATCCTTAGAAGTGGTATAACAAGTTTGTAGAGTGGTTGATTATGGTCTGATACACCTTAACTATACTTAGGTTACTTGTTTGGACACTGTTCATGTAGGTCAAAATGACAGAATTGCCCTTGAATGGAGGTTTGACTTGAAAGGAACCCTAGAGTGCCACTGTTTGACTGTTTAAAAGTCCAACTTAGAGGCTTTGCATGGCTGTGCACTCTTTACAAAAGTTGTAGCTAATTTATCAAGGAACAAAAGTTGTTTTATGGTCAACTCATGAAAAGGTCTAGAACATGGTCAAACATGGCCCACAAGTCAGAAGTACATGCTGATTCATACTCAAGAAATTTTTCTAAGTCCTAACGTGCGATCACAGGTTCGTGTACCCATGTTTGGAGCCGTGTATCTCCCGAACTGAGCCACACCAGCTTGAGCTTCAGTGGAAAGAGTTGTAGTTCAAGGATAGATGAACAACTTTGTTAACTACGGCATAGCCTAGATCACTCTGATTAGGAAATAATCTTTGTCAAAGTATCATTGTCGGGCTTAGAAGGAACGCCTGAATCGAGCTACAAAGTGATCAAATTTCAGATTTCGGTCGACGCGTGGGGACACTCGTCGTCGCCGGCTTGTTGTCATGGCCGCCACGCTAAATCAGGCGCCCTAGCATCACAGACGCCGCCTTTGAAGCCACCCGCTACCGCTCTGTCGACGCACTCACCGCCCGATTCACATCTTCTCGCCTCCACCGCCGCGCGTCGAGAGCTAAGCCGCCCGCCATTGCCGACCGAGCATCGCAGCTGCAGGCGTGTCGCCGCCACCAGCAAAACGCGTTGCCCGTCCGCTGTAGCCTCTCCGTGACCTCCTCCACCTCCTTCACCTCTCGGTAGGGTCAATCGAGCCTCGGTAGGCGTGTTCGCCGTTCTTCCCCACCGTAGCCATGGCGGAAGTTCGCGGAGTTGGCGCCCACGCGGCCAGCTTGTCCTCGCGCCCTTTCCACCCCTCCTCTACCTCGCGCTAGGTTATAGGAACACCACCGGCTCGTGAGAGTCACCAGAGAGTGGTCACGTGTCGCCGTCGATCACGGAGTCGGACGACGTGACGTCTGCATGCGCCGTGCGCCGCCGTGCTCGCCGCCACCCCTCTAGCCAAAAATCGTTGCAATAGATGGGTCCTCTAGATGCGCATGTGTGTGGGGAACACGACGGTGCTTGTCGAGTTCGCGGGAGAAGCCACCGGCGGTGAACTAAGCCACCGTGGCCCTCCCTGTTTGCTTCCTTCACGACGAAGCGGGCCCGTTCGTCGATCTCGACGCGGAGGCGGAGTCCAGTTCGGGCCACACCGTCGTCTTGGGCCCTTGATTGTCAGCTTCATGGGCCATTGAATTCGTAAAATTTGCCAAATTGTGGTGAGTTGTTTTCCTATTTTATTTCGTTTATTTATTTCACAGATTTATGTACATCTTGAAAAATATGTAGCTCCTAGTATATAGATCCAAATGCTATGGTTCCAATTTTGTTGAGTTCATGATAATGTCTAGTATTTAATAAAAATATTATATGGACACATGTTTTAGAAAAATTTGATGAATTAAATAGGAGTTTGAAATGTGTTTTTAGAAGCATGCAAACTTGTTTGAATTTTATCTTGAGTTTCTGTGGTCCAAAAATTATGAAATTTTGTGGGCAGTCTGTTATTGCTGATGTGAAGCTCTGGTAAAAATTTTAGAGCTAGTGCATGTGTAGTTTTTAAGTTTTAGAATTTCCTTTTATTAATAGATGGATCTTGTGTGAATTTTCATAATTTTTCTATAGATCCAGTGAAGGTGAAATTTTATGGGTGCTATTCTTATGCTAGAAGGATGCTAGGAAAAATGGAAAATCTGTTGCTTGACACTTTTTAATAAGGTTTCCTAATTATGCTAGAAATAGACATGGCATCTGTTATTTTGGATACAGCAAGTTATGTTAGTCCAATGGCTTTGAAATTTTTATGGTAGTCTATGTGCAGCATGAGATAGCTACTGTAATTTTTGTAGATTTTTATGAATAGTTTTACTATATATTGCTTAAATCACCTAATTAACTAAATAAATTGGAAAAGGATATTAAATAATTTATTTAGAAGCTAGCACTATACTTTCCGATGTTTCTTAGATATGAAAAACAAGTTGGTAAACTTGGTTTGGTCAAATTAGGCTTTTGCACCATCATTAAATGATTAAGTTAGCAACCCCGTCATTCTGGACAGATTCTAGGTCTACTGGAATTTGATTTGGTTAACTTCAGAATCATGCCTTGATGTTTACAAATGAATTGTAGAGAATTTCATAAGCTTTCCAGAATGTCCTCTTGCAAGTCATTTGGATTTATAAAACTCTGGTTATGATAAAATTAAGTTACTACTTGTTGCATATGAAGCTTTAAATCATTATTTCAAGTATGTCTTTACTATTCTAAGTTCATGGTACTGTTCCTAGGTGTTAGGCCTTTAACTCAAGATGAGCATCTTTATCTTAGGTTATGCAAGTTAGGTAAGTTGCTCTTGTTATTTAAGTTAAGTTGGATACATGCTTAAAGTGATTTGAATAGAGCTAATTACTCAGTAAACGAGGGTCCAAAGATGTTTTCGTAAACACCCATTGTGATTCATTCATCATGAGCATCATGTCATTCCTTATGCATTCATGATATTTATCTTGTGCATCGGCATGCAACAGGTGTACTGGGAAGGAGTAACCTCTTTGAATTGAGGAACCGAGCGGCAAGCAAAGCAAAGACCGCCGAGAGATTCGGGGGGAGCAACCTTCAGAGAAGTGCCGAGACGAGGTCGCCGTTGAGTGCCCCGACCACCGCCCTTGCAACTTCGTGAAAGGCAAGCCCCTGAGCATATTAAGCCTCCTATTTTCCGAACTGCGATTCTGATGATTATTATTACATATATTGTTGCATTAAGTTTAGGTGTTGGGTGCAAACACTTGTCGCATTGGTTACCTATTCCTTGTCCGAGATATTGTTACCACTGAATCCTATGTAGCTCGAGCTCGAGTAGTGCTTAGCCCCCTTAAACGCTGAGAAGTCGGGTGATTTCCTGTCACCTACGAGATATAGGAAGATACATGTGGCACGGTTGGCTATATTTGCTATCGTGGAAAAGAACCAGTCTTAATTTGAAATGAAGACCGGACGGAGGCTTGCCGGTTTGCAGTGACTCCGTCTGTGTCGCTTAAGGACTGATTCTTGGAGCCTTTCCTGTTCATGTTGAACGCATGCCTCTCTCTTAGTTGGCTGGAGTCCGGAGACCGACCACGAAGCGAGTAGCTCACCTCGGGCCGGAGTCGATAAGTATAAAGTGCGCCTCGGAAGGGAGCCGAGGCGTGAGTCCAAGGCGGGTGATTTAAAAGTCCCGATCGTCTGGCGGAAGGGTAATCCACGAGAGTCTTGGCGCTGATCGAACCCGCGAATTTGGTTCTGAGATGTTCCAAAGGTGACCCACGGCTACCCTTGCAAAGTATGCCGTGGTGAGAGTTAGGAATACCCCTCACCGAGTTGTAATTCGATTCAATCGCCGCCTCTCCCCGGTTAGTGAGAACTTGACGGGCTTATCTCCAATGTAGATACACTTAATAACTTAATGGTTCGGAAATGATGATATGATGTTGACACCTTATTATACCTGCTATGGTTAATATTGTTTGCTCCTAATAAGTGAGTGCTCTAGTACAAAAGCTAATCTAGTGGACAGTAAACGATGATAAGCTTGATGCTAAGTTTAAATTGGTTACTATGCTCATAAGCTCTTTATGCAAATGTGTCAAGCTAGCCCACCGAAAAGCCTTGCATGATCCTTGGTGTCGTTTATTTCGATTTTTGTCGGGTAAGTCTAGTGAGTACCTTCTCGTACTCGTGGTTTATTTCCCACCATGCGTAGATGACCAGTTCTTCTTTGGTTGTCGCAAGTACTTGCCTTCTCCCTCTTTGGGATGAAGACTAGACCGTTATGCCGGTCTCTACTAGTTCTCGTACCTGATAATGCTTTTGTGGGACATGACTCTGATCTGGCAATGTATTTGAACTATGAAGTTATGTACTAAACTATGTTGCTTCCGCACACTCAAACTTGGTTTGTAATATTTTATTTGAACTCTGATGGATGTAATCCGAATGCTACTTGTGAAATGTTGTAACGAATGATGTGTTGTGTTGAATCATTACGATCTTGGTTTGTATGTCGAGAGTTGGTTGAAATCCTTCGTGATTTCTGGACTACCGGGATTATGGGAGCTTAAGTACAGGAATTTGATCGCTTCGGTGATTGTTTTTGTACTTACGTTCTTATGATTTGGTCGGTTCTGTTACAAACAACACTCCTGTGGAATGAAAACTTATTATCATGCTAAGAGTTCACAATTTCCCATGATTTCTCTCAAGTATAAACTTTGGACCTGAGATAGCTTAGCTTAACGGAGGATGGTAGAGGATGATAGATGACTCTGGTGTGGAGCATTCAAAAAGCATTATGGATCTAATCTAATATATGAGTATGCGGTTGCCAGAACAATATTGGAATAATTTAGCATAATGTGGTGGTAATAATTTAGCATAATGTGGTGGTCTCGATTATGTTACAATTATTGGATTCTTCACAGAGAGAGAAAGAACACGGTATTTAATATGGTTAGTTCTACAACTTTTTGGAGCTTGTAAATTGACTATAACTTTTCAAAATAGCATTGACATTGCAACAACTACAATGACATGTAGTATATGAGCTCTTATACTCTATAAAGAACTTGAAGGAATACAAACATTACCAGAGAGTACTAGAGGGATTGTGACGGATCCATGATGCACCAGGTTTTCTTCTTGGTGTTTCTCTCTTCTTTCTCTATTTTTCTCTTTTCCTTTATTCTTCATCCATAGAAATTTTTAGCAACTTTGGGGTGGTTCCATTGTTTGTGCGAGGAGTAGGGGGTCTAGGCCCCTGTAGCCCCACAATGGTTTACTCGTCGGCTGAAAGCGATGGAAGGAGCCGATGAAGCCAATCCTCTAGCATTCCAAGTTGCAAAGAAGATGACCACTTCAATGCGTGTTACTGTTTGATGGCGATGTCACCCTTGTTACTTTTGGTTGGTAGAAAATAGAAACAATAATATAAATGCTTAAATTTGTCTTGTGGCATTGCAATGGACTTGACATGTCTCTAATATTTAAAAAATAATGGCTTCACACCCACGAAATATGGACACCTCTAGTGTGAAATTGATGCTGCTCTACATAAACACCGGTGCATCGAAACTTTTGATGTCAATTATATGAGCGTCGACTCACAGGGCCCGCTAAATCTGTTCCCCCCCCTAGCGTTAGCTTTGCGTAGGTCTGTGAATCTCACTCCCGGCCTAGTAATGGCTTGTTGTTGAGAGGTGATTTTTTTATCTAACTTGGTTCGACTTGTCTGCGAGATCCAATTTCAGGTCTGACACTCCACAATGTGCTCCTTTTGTTTTTCACCATCACGATTCGATTCTCACGTATGTTGGAGCTGGTCCAAGAGACCCAATTATTATCCTCGCACCTTATCAGCCTGTTCGCTCATTGGTTTCAGTCAGAGCTTATCAGCCAGCCAACAAAGTTTTCCTCTCACAACAAATCAGCACCAGCTAGGCTTATCAGCCCAGAAACCAACCAACGAACAGGCCGTATATCTATAATAGTACTGTATGCCTACACCTATTTTTTGCTAAGGGGTAAACAAATATGTGTTATAGTTTATAATTTCTGAAGCAGCACCAGCTACCGTTATAAGCTGCTTGCTAGCACTCATCAATCTAAAAACATGCCATTTAGGATAAGATGCAAACCTTAAGAACCACAAACATCAATATATTTTAAATCTTTTTTTATTTGATATATACAAGATATATTGACAATTTTATATTAAAAAAGTACTTGTAAAATACTATACAATTAAATAATTTTAAATTTAAATTCTAGAACATATTAGTATTCAATATATACATCGAAGGCTGACGTAAAAACAAGGGTGGCCAAACACAAAATACTTAGATGCTCCTCTTACCTTTCTTAGCTGAAGATCAACGCAAAAAATATGATAGATTATGGATGAGTTGACGCCTGAGGGCTGACCCGTCAGCTCCAGAGGTAGCTGATCATTGCACGTTCGCTGGGCTGATAAGCCATTGCTGAAAGTACTGTTAACTGTTTTGTTGTAAAAATAATATTTATTAGTTAAAAAAATACGACTTATAAGCCAAATGAATATGGCGCATGTTCTATGTGCAGCTCTGGCTTTTTTAAGTAGCCTTACACTAAGGTCTACTGACCTTTCCTTGTAATTATGGACAAGCACATCCACTTTACAGGGGGATTCCCATCATGTGGCCACGCACAGGACAACAACATCACGGATCTATGTGTGCGTGCCACCAGCTGGTACGGACCAGGCGTACGATGTGATAGTGGCTGCATGTTAGCATTTTTTCAGTGGAAATAAAATATTGTCATCATTATTAATCACGTACTGTAGTTACGACATCCTTTTGTAGACGGCAGCGAATTCTTATAGACATGGTTGACGTAAGGCAGTCCAATAGTGTATTGATGATGGTTTTTATCCACATTAAATGACTTGTCATGTAAGTAAAATGTTGATATGGTAACATAATTAATGAAGAAAGAGAGCAAAAATCATAGAAATGGTTTCCTCATGAAGAAATCAGGTCTACTCTTGACCCAATGCACCAAGAAACCATGAAATCGCCATTGAGGAGAAACCACCAGTTTTTAGGGAGCTCGTGTCGTACTCCTATTAGAGGAAGAAGATAGAGTTGGGAGAGAGAAAGAGAAAATAATTATTACTCATAGAAACCATAGGTTGCAAAGCAATACTTTTTTTGTGTGGTATCCTATATTATAGAAACTACTAGTTTCTTTCATTGGGACTGCCCTAAGAAACCGCCTCTAACTAGGTAGGGAACATTGTAGCTCACGAATTATGGAAATCCATTTTTTACTAGCGGTTCCGTTAAGAAACAATAATGTGACGTGACGAGACTCAAATTTCAAAAAAATAGAAAACCCTTCAATACGATGTCGGATGAAGATAATTTTTATATGTAAATTGTAGACCTCGATGAGATCTACAACTTTATAGTTTTAATTTTTTCATTTAAGGACAGTAAGATGCTCGAAAAAATAATATAAAATTTCAGCACTATAATAATCGTCTACTAGCGTTTGCCGCATTAGAGCACTAATATATTATTTGTATGGAGTTAAATGAAAATATTTTTTATACCAAAATTGTAGCTCTCAATAAGATCTACAACTTTGTAGTTTTGAGTTTTTTCATTTGAGGACGTTAAGATGCTTAAAAATAATATAAATTTTGGCGCCTCTCGAAAATATCAAAAGTTACTGTTTATATGTCAAAACCGTCCAAAAGGTCGAAAGTTGAACGGTTTCGAGAGTTGGAGGACCAAAGTTATCCGGTTTTGAAGCTCAAGGTTGAATTCCGGACTTTGACAAGAGTTAAGGTTGTAAATTAAACTTTACCCTATTAAAAAAGACAAGCGATCAAAATTGCTGCTAGTGACAAGTATTTTGAAACGTCGAATAGTATTTTGACCGGATGTTCAGATATACGGCTACTGCGCATGTGGGATTTGTTTTGGAGTTTTGGACTTTTGGGTATCTATGGGTAGAACGGCTGGACGAGAACAGCGACGCTGAGAGAGGTCGAACGTGGTGGTGACGAGAAAAAAAAAACAGCGGCGGGGCAATGGCCGGGAAGGAGATGACACCGGCCTCCAAGGCGGCGGCGCCACCGGCGACGATACGCCTCGTGAACTTCATCTCCGAGGATCAGGCAAGGCCGCGAACACTTGCCTTCCCCCTCTTCCCCTCTCTCGCTCGCTGGCCGGGCACGTAGAATCGGAAGGGGAAAACCTAGGAAGAAAATTAGCTGAGCTCTGTGGGAGAATCTCTGAATTTTTGTGGTTCGAAAAAAAAATTGCAGCTCGATGAGGTGAAGCGGACACGAGGGGAGCGGGTGGAGGACGGCACCGCGCAGCGCGACAAACCCCTCTTCCAGGTGAGGTCACACCCCTCATAATCCTTTTAGACCCGTTGGTTGGAGCTAATGCGTATTTTCGTCATTCGCTGTGCAGATCCTACAGGAGAACAAGGAGAAGAAGGACGCCGAGTTCAACGAGCGGTTCAAGCACAGTATGTGTTGCCACGATGATGCCCTGATACCATATTATGTTCTGTGTTTGAGCAACTGTGGGTGGAGCTTCTATCATTTCGATTTAGGTGTAGTTTTCTGTGCTAGTACTCATAAGGATGTGATCATGAAGAGCTTGGATAAATTTACTCAAGAAGTGTGATTGTCGCGTCAGCTGCAAGTTCAAGTTGCAGCAAGATCTGTACAGGCTAAAAATACTTTCTAATCACTGAAGCTTGTGGGTAGTAGTAGTATGAATAAATAACTGCAATTTAACTGTTTGCCTTGTGTTCATCTGAAATGATATGGAGTAACAGAAGATTTATTCTTGTTTAGTGCGGTATGATTGGAAGAAAGTTTGCAGCTAGCTGAATAACCTTTGTGATCTGCTATCCACCTGTTCGATGCTATTACTATTTCTGGAAAAAATGAGTAAAGTACAAGGCTAGGAATAGTGAAGTTTGATTTTTTGTATTAAATTTGGCTTCTTGTTTTGATTTTAATTGTTATCTATTCTATCCAGGACCTCCAAAGGCTTTGGATGAGGATGAGACAGAGTTTCTTGATAAATGGGCTTCGGTAAGCATTTAATGTAAGCTAGTTGACTTTGAAAATCACTACTTCAAGATGTAAAACAAAATGGTGTATTGCTGCCCGTCAGCATCCTCACGAAGGGTGAAATATTTAACAACAATAAAATTTTATTTGCCATGTTCCCTGATGTATCTTTATGTGTATACCTGCTTAAGGGTCCTTTCTCCTCACTCCTTATTACCAACTGCTGGGAGCACAAAATCAGGGTGTGGATGGCTAGATCTGTCACGTGTTGTGTACTTTAATAATAAGAAACCCAGTCCATTTATTCATTCATAGCATATGAGGGCTTTGCTTCATAGTTTTACTGACGTCACTTCCCCCTTTCCTTTACTAAAGACTAAAACTAAAAACCCTCACTCAGAAGTGTTCTAAACCTGCAGGTCCCAAAGTTTAACAAAGTATAGTCATCATAGGTTTAAATGGAACTAAAACCAGGTTACAGCGCTGTAGTTTAGGAAAAGGAAAATTGACTACTTGAGCTGCTGCAAAACCATTTCGATTGAGTCTCATGTCAATCCCCTTATCCCTGATAGTATACTACATTCTGTATACCAAATTTGTAATAGGACAATGGCTAGACTTGATAGTTGTAGCCTCAGGCATAAGCTGTATTAGTAGAGGCTTGCAAACCAGCTACAATAAAATATTTAAAAACTGCATTACAAGAAACATTGTCTGCCCAACTGTTTGCCACAATCTCAGATATATGTTAATATTATAAACCATGCATGATTTGGTATAAATCAATGTGTCTTATTGAGACAGTTTAGAAGTTTCTTTGAGTATCTATTGCAAACATAATGTTCATATTCCTTATAATGCAAACATAATGGTTGACTAGACATAATGTTTCTTAATATTTATCACTTTGATTAACTTTACGAGAAACAGGAACTTTTGGTTAACATTATGAGGACCAGGAATTATATTATTTATGTTCCAGAAAGGAACTTTGGGTGAGCATGTTAAGGGGGCACAAGAAATTACTACATTCTTTTATTTTTTCCAGTGGATGAGTATGGTTATTTCTTATTTACAAATCATAAAACAGTATGTCTGTGGCGTTCAGTATTATTGTGTTGAAATTCGGAAGAGTAGGAAAATAATCTTAAATCCAATCCTAGGGTAGCTTGGTAATCTTCTTAGTCATTAATACTCGCATTTTAATAGGAATAGATAAGAGTTACGAACATAAAACATATGGGATCTAAATTATATTATTATTAGTGGTATCGTATAGTCCATGTCTTCTGCAACATTCTTAGTTCCTTGTTTTATGTTACTTGGGCACAGTCAAGAAAGGAATATGAACAGCAGGTGGCCAATGAAGAAGCGGAACAGCTCCGCAGTTTCCATGTGAGTAGCATACTGACAAGTAACAGTTGCTACGTCTTGCCCTAGCTTTATTGTTTTCAGATGAACTACTTATTTTCAACACTGCCAGTATTTGTATCTTCCAAATAGAATCACAATCAAACATGAAATCTTTACTTTAGCTTCAGCCCAGCAGTCTTACTTGTTGCATTTGGATCGCTTGTATGGCATTGTAGCTTAGTCTATCAGATTCTTTTTTTCATTAAAAAGGACTAGATGGAAGCATAGGATTTTGTTTATTGTGATGTATCATCTGAATGTTATTGCATAGAATAGCTAATGTGGAGCTCTTAGATGCTCCATATGTGATCTCATTTTTATCTTAAGCTAGTAAACTTTAGCAATCGTTTTTTTTTTTTACTATGAGACAACTTGCTACAATTGTGTTTCAGGAATAGTTAAGATGACTAATTGACTATCTGGTCTCATCCACCTACCATGGGTCACATGACTGACCGAATGAGTATTTGTGTTTCAGGAGGCTGTAGCTGCACGGTCCAATATTGTTCATGAACTCGAGACTCCAACAGTATCTAGACCTGAGGTATGTTATGATTCACAGATTCAACATTTAAGACAGGATTAAAGGAAAGTACGCGCATACATTAGTGCTTATTAAGCGCACTCCCCTACCATTTAATAATTGAATTTCTCATCATGATGCTATCAATGGAACATCAAAATATCTGTTCCACCAATGTGTCCAGCTGATGCTGAACTATGCTTGCACCTACCCCTGTTCAGGAGAGCAGACCTAAGCCACCTACGAAGAGGAGCCAGCCCGCACTCCTGAAGAACGTAATAATTTCCGTGAAGCCGCAAGCCAAGAAACCAAAGGTTGAGGCGGAAGCTAAGCCTGCTCCCGAGGAGCGGCCTTCAAATGGGCATGACGCAGATCAGAAGCAACCAGATGACACAAAGGCAACGCTCGGGTCTCTGGTGGCTTATGACGACGACGATGACGAAAGTGGGGGAGGACGATGGATGACAGTGGCGTTGGAGAGTTCAGGTGTGGATACCGCAAGATGACTGACAGTGGCGATCAATAGTTCAGGTATGGATACCGCAGAGCTTACTGGAAAAGATGCCAGTGGAGCTGCAGCCAGTGGGGTTTCCTGGAGGAGAGGCAAAATTGGCTTCTCTTACATTCAAAAGCCTTTGCGGCAATTTTCTTGTATGTGTTGTACAATTCGAACATGATCTGGGAACAGTACTAATCATTGGTACACTGGTAGCACGTTGTCTTACGAAGGAACCCTGTAGCAAGCAGTAGTTGCAATTTATCTGATGAGCGTGTGTTCCTTCCCCATGGACGTTTAGAAAACTGGTGATAGGTTTGTCTACCCCATCAGTTGGTTGCTGGCCCAATCCACCTAGCAGATTGGAACGTGTAGCGAAAAGAAGGAAATGATGTAACACTTAACAGCTTTACCTGCTGGCCCAAAGCACCTAGCAGATTGGAACATGTAGCAAAAAGTGGTGGAGCAGAGCCAATTTAAGGGGGTGCACTAGTCCTGTGGATGCATAAATTTTTACAGTACGAGTGCATATACGATGAAAAATTGAACATAGTTACTGTTTTTCTGATTTTTCGTGGGTGCGGCCGCACCCACAAAAATGAATATACATCCGCCCATGGCAAAAAGAAGGAATGATGTAACATTTCACAGCCTATATCTTGGTAGAAGACGCTACGCGTTTTGGAAACAACTGAAAGTGACAGAAATCGGACTGGAAAACTTGAAGCTACTTGCAATCCATGCAATTTCCCGGACTGGTGATGTGCCTTTGACTAGTGGGAAGATGTACGACATGAGTCTGCTGCTGCGGTACGTACTACTAGCGAGGCAGCCGTTTCAGATGGCTTGGGTAGTCGTGTGTGTGTGTGTGTGTGTGTGTGTGTGTGTGTGTGTGTGTGTGTGTGTGTGCAGTACGCGTTGTACTGACGAAACAAAGCCAGTTCCGCGCTTGTGTACTCCACTCTGCAATATCAGGCGCATCGTCGTACTGAGTACTGACGAAGGCCGGCAGGCGGCAGCTTCAATCCCTGCCTGCTTCTTTAGCAGTACTGTACTGCACTTCGCTGCGGTGAGCCGGCACAAGTATATATAGATCTCCAAACTCCAATGTTCCATGGGGGTGATGGCATTAGCATTAGCATTAGCATTAGTGTTAGTTTGGCAATGGCGTGGCCACCAGGTTTGGTATAAACACAGACACAGGTAAAGAGAGCGAGAGATGGAAGGTGGGTTTGATTGGAGACAGGGACGAGGCAGTGCATGGGATGGGGCCATCAACAAAATTTCCAATTTCCGTTTGCTTGCTCACAAAATGAAGGTGCCTCCCTGGTGATGGCCTGACCTGAGAGGGCTGAGAGCTCAGCTGGTGACCTGGTGTTGTTGCTTCCTCCCCTGCACTGCCTCTTCCCTGGCTCCCCACCGTTGCCCTTGTCCATCCATCTCTCTCTCTCTCGTTACGCTTTTGTATGTTTTTGCCTGCATTCTTTTCTCAGTAGCAGTATTACTTTTAGTTGTCTTTGCAATATAGTTCTAATAAAATAAATACTGCAGGTCTGCAGCACAGCAGATTTGCAATAGTTCTAATAAAAACTAAGCACTATACAACATTTATTCCACCACGACGGGCTACCGTGGCAAATTATCCCTTGTTTTCTGCTAATCAAACTCAAGAATCTTCTGCCTAGAGTAGAGTGTACTTTCAGGAAGGGGAAAAAAAATATTCGGTCTGCATCTTCGGGGAGCCTGCATGGACAATTGGACATCACGTCGCTCCTATCCACAGAGCTCGACGCTCAAGGACAAAGGAGAGTGGCCAAGGTGCCAGCGATCCTCGCCATGCCAGACACAGGAGACCGAGGCCTTTTTTTTTTTTTAGATTCTAAGTTTTTTCACTCTTTCTTTATCACATCAAATCTTTCTACACATATATGGAATATTAAATATAGATAAAAAAATAATTAATTACACAGTTTAATTGTAAATTACGAGACGAATCTTTTAAGCCTAGTTAGACCATAATTGAATAATAATTGTCAAATACAAATGAAAGTACTACAATGCCAAATACTGATTTCTAACACCCATCTAAACCAGGCCCGAACGTGAGCTTCCGATGCCAAAGAACAGGAAGAAAGGCGAGAGACAAGAATCCCATCAGCGTTCCCCAAGGTTTACCTGCTGAAGTTCGTCAACAACCAAAGATGGCTTCGAGAAAAATGATTAGGAGGGGCAAAACAGCCATAGACTCAGAGTCGGTTCATCTTACCCGGCTTCTCCAACAACTAATTTCCATCTTTTAATCCAATTCAACGCATGCGGATTAGATGGATACAGAGCACTAGTACAATTCTATTCTTTAGCTTTAATTTAGATCTAGTTGGTGGTCTACTAATTTTTTGTTTCTACCCGCAACTCAAGTTTCTCTGAATTGGTTCCTCCTAATTCTGGACCCTTACCTGGCAAAACGGTTGTTTGATATTAATCTATGTGGAGGTGCGACACCACCCGTACAAGGAACGCCGTCAACAAGTCAGCTGGGAGCGCCGTCATCTTCAAGCCAACCGGTGAAGCCTGCGGTCTCGACCAGCCAGGCATCGACGGGGCCATCTTCTTCAGCTCGATCAATGCCAGAGTCCCCAAGACCCGAGCACGATGTCAGCCCAGCGAGCAGCAAGCGCTGCGTGCCCGACCAGCCAATAGTGTAGGCTATAGCTGTAGAAGAAGATGTAGTTGGGTTATTGTAAACTTGGACCTTTTCAGGCAAGTTTGTAATAACGTAACTGTATATCAACATAAGCTTGTTTGTTTTGTAGAAAACACGTTTAAGCTTGGATATCATGTTGATGTAACTAAGTTAGAACGTGTTGGCGTTCTGTTTAGTTGTACCAGTTTAGTCGACACGTCATCATGAAAGGTTTGTATGGCCCTGGTTTGTCTTGCGGTCGGAGTGTGAGGTGCGTAGCTTGTGCACACGTAGAAACACACAAGTCAAACCAGAGAGCACCTACCGATCACCCATAGCGTAGAGAGCGGATCCCATGCATGCGTTGGGGGGAACCGGAGACAGGGCATGCTCCGAGAACCCGAGAAGGAATGGTGGTCGGTTTTAACTGGTAGAGTTAGAATAACAATAGACTTCGAAGTGACACATTAGAGTGGTCGGAGAAATCATAATAACTTTATTGAAATAAATCAAAAGTACAAGAGGGGTACATATCTTAGTAGCTAAGTATAGAAACACCTAAGCTTGTCGATGTGCCAGGAATTGGGCACGTTTGTGCCGTCTAGGCGAGCTAACATGTAAGATGTAGAGCGTGTAACCTCCTTGATCATGAAGGGTCCTTCCCATGGGGTTGCGAGTTTGTGGACACCATCCTGATTCGTCTTCCACTTCAGGACCAGGTCCCCGACCACGAAGAACCGCTCCTTGACGTTCTTGTTGTAGTACCTGCGCAAAACAGCAAGGTATTTGGCTGTATGTACGCAAGAATCGAGCCGCTTCTCTTCTGCACTATTCACTTCTAGCTCCCGCACTTCATTGGCCTTGTCTTCGTCGAAGTTCTCTACCCGTGCTGATCTGAAGGCTATATCTGCTGGGAGCACTGTCTCAGCGCCATAAACCATAAAGTATGGTGATACGCCGGTATTGCGACTGGGCTGGGTTCTGAGACCCCAGACCACCGCTGGTAACTCTTTGAGCCATCTTCCAGGAGCTTTGTCATTCTCTCTGTACATCCTCTTCTTTAAGTGCGTCCAGGATCATACTATTTGCCCGCTCAACCTGTCCATTAGCTCTAGGATGTGCCACCGAGACGTATTTTACTACTATGCTCATTTCATCGCAGAAGTCCTAAAAAACGTTCCCGGTGAACTGAGTACCCAGATCAGTGATGATGCTGTTGGGTATGCCGAAGCGGTGGATGGCCTGGTTGAGGAACGCGACAGCCTTTTTTGAAGATGCCTTGACCAGGGGCATGTACTCTATCCACTTAGAGAATTTGTCGATCAGCACAAAGACGCATGTAAATTTTCCAGGGGCCGGTTTGAAAGGCCCGATCATATCCAGTCCCCAGCATGCGAAGGGCCAAGAGGCTGGTATAGTCTGAATCTCGTGTGCTGGTACGTGGATTCTCTTGGCGAAAAACTGACAACCTTCACAATGGCGGACTAGCTTCTCTGCATCGGCTACGGCTGACGGCCAACAGAACCCTGCTCGGAAAGCCTTACCGACCAGCATTCTCGAGGCCACGTGGTTGCCGTAGGAGCCAGAGTGGATTTTGTCTAGGAGATGTTCACCATCCTCCTGGGTTATACACTTCATCAAGATTTCCTCCTTCGCGTTCTTGCGCCACAATTTGCCATCGACGAGCAGATACTGCTTACTGCGACGCATCAGGCATTCGTTTTCTGTCCGATTGGTGTAACCGCTACCATCTGTCAGGTACTTGATGAAAGGTACTCTCTATCGGGCTTCTTGGTGGTCGGAGGTGGTTTGGTGGTGTTTGACGCCGGAACCGTAGCCACCAATGGCTGGTCTAGAGGCTTGGCGACCGCGGGATCTTCTTCTTTGATGGAGGGCGTGAGCAGGTCTTGAACAAATACGCCATGTGGGACTTTGGCTCGGGATGATCCTAACTTTGACAGCGCATCTGCTGCTTGATTTTTTTTGTCCCGGACCACATGTGTGTACTCGATGCCATAGAACTTGCCTTCCAGCTTTCTGATCGCTTTGCAGTATGCGTCCATCTTTTCGCTGGTCGTATCCCAGTCCTTGTTGAGTTGGTTGATGACCAGAGCCGAGTCTCCATAGACATAGAGACGCTTGACACCAAGCTTGACCGCAATGCGCAGACCGTGTAGGCATGCTTCGTACTCGGCGGCGTTATTAGACGCCAGGAAATAAATCCTGAGGACATATTGGAGCTGCTCCTTGGATGGTGATACGAAAAGGACTCCTGCTCCTGCGCCGTGGATGTTGAGAGAGCCATCGAAGTACATCTTCCAATACTCGGCGGGCCCCTGAGAGGCAGGTGTGCTTAAGTCTGTCCACTCGATGATGAAATCGACAAGTGCCTGAGACTTGATTGTAGTACGGCTTGCAAATTCCAAGGAGAAAGGGCATAGCTCCATTGCCCATTTGACGATGTGCCCGTTTGCATCCTTGTTGCGAATGATGTCTCCCAAAGGGTACTCGGTCATGACCACGACACGATATCCGTCGAAGTAGTGTTTCAACTTTCGGGATGTAATTAGTATGGCGTAGATCAGTTTCTAAATCTATGGGTACCTAGACTTGGATTCGCTGAGAACCTCACTGATGAAATAAATTGGTCGCTGTACCTTGTCGACGTGGTCGGGCTCGTCGCACTCGACCACCACGGCAGTGGAGACCACTCGATTAGTTGCCGCAATGTAAAGCAGGAGGGTTTCGTCTTCTCTGGGAGCAGTGAGGACCGAAGGTGATGTAAGGAATTGTTTCAGCTGTGTAAAGGCAGTGTCTGCTTCCTCCGACCACTCTAACTTCTCAAATGCTTTGAGCAGCTGGAAAAACGGTAGTCCTTTTTCACCTAATCTAGATACGAAACGACTGAGGGAAGCCATGCATCCGGTAAGCTTCTGAACATCCTTCACCTTTTTGGGCGGCTTCATGTCCAAGACAGCTTTTACTTTCTCTGGGTTAGGGCGTATGCCGTCGTGACTGACGATGTTGCCGAGCAGTATACCAGATGGAACACCAAAGATGCACTTCTTTGGGTTTAATTTCCATTAGAATGTGTTAAGGGCTGCAAAGGTATGTTCTAGGTTGTCGACAAGGGCATATGCTTCCTTGGTTTTAACAACTACATCGTCAACATAAGCCTCGACAAGGTCGTCTTTTATCTCGTCTTTGAGGCAGGCCTGTATGGCGCGTTGGTAGGTAGACCCAGCGTTCTTGAGCCCGAACGACATGGTCGTGTAGCAGTAGGCGTCGAAGGGCGTGATGAAGGATGTCTTGATCTGGTCGTCCTTTTTGAGAGTGATCTGGTGATAACCAGAGTAGCAATCGAGAAAGGAAAGCAGCTCGCAACCGGTAGTTGAATCTACGACCACGTCTATGCGAGGTAAACCGAAGGGGTCTTTAGGGCAATGTTTGTTGAGATCAGTGTAATCAACACACATTCTTCATTGCATATTCTTTTTGCGTACAAGAACCGGGTTGGCTAATGTAACACCCCGGTGTTACGATCTCATTTAGCACTGCGATTTAGGCCTAAGAAAAATTTTCGAATCGAGTTCCTCGGGTTTTAATTTAAAATGTACTCGAGGCGATAAGCGAATCCTGTATGACTTAGTTTCGTGGACTCAAATACACGCTCAAGTTAAATTACGCCGTAAGTAGGGATATTCCGGACTGTCCGATAATGATGCTATCGAACGATTTGATCTTTAAGATTCGGCATGACGAGCAACTGTTATAATAGAATAAAAGTCCTTAATAAATAGAATGATATATATATAGACTCACAGGTCTATTTTTATATGCATGAACGGTGACGAGAGTTTCCCTTTTGCGGTGGAAATCTGTCCTCTGTACAAGTTGACCTTGCTCTCTCTCACGCGTCTGTCTTCCGTATCTCCTTGGCTTGGCCTCTGCCTGCCCCTGTCTGCTCCTGTCTTCTCCGGTCATGTCTGTCTCCGATTGATTTTCCACGCTGAGCTGCTATCGCCTGAGCAAAGTTCCAACTCACGTATTTCCATGTCTCTGCCTCATCTTGTCCCGGTCTGCCCTCTGTCTCCGATTGCATTGCCGAGCTGCCATCCACCTACCGAACCTGTCCACGTACTTCTTGAGCGCCAAGTCCGAGCCATTATCTGCCACTCTTCATTGCCTCCGCTGTCTTCCTCTCAATGTCAGTTTTTCCCTGTGCGAGCGCACGCACCGCCTTGAACTTTTCCCCTCCGGTGACCGTGCGTGGCCGTCGTGTGTGCCCCGGCCGCGCCTTTTCCTCCTCACGTGTGCGTGCTGCCGCTGCGCGGCCGCTACGCCTAGAGCGCCGCACCGCACGCGTAAGGCAGCGAGCCCCGCTGCGCCTGAGCCCACGTGGACGTGCAGTGTCCACTGCTGGTCAAGCTCTCTGGCGCACCCCGTCCATGCACCCATGCCATTCGCGCGCCCCTCGGCCTCACTGCTGCCCGCAGTTGCGCGTCGCACCACCAAGCTCGGCCGTCACCATAGCGCCCTTCCCCAGCTCGCTCATCCGAGCGACCAGTAATGGCCGCGCCACCGTGCCCTGCCCTTGCGTGCGGGTGTTGCTCCTCGGCCCGTGCGGGTCTTGCTGCCGCAGCACCCCGCCTCGCTGCCGTCCATCGCCGGACCTCGCGAGTGCGTGTGCGAGCGCCATGGCCGCACCCGAGCCGCAGCACCCCGCGCGTCCCACACCGGCGCCTCCTCTTCTTCTTACCCGCACGCGCGTGCACGCCGTGCCGCGCCACTCCATTCCCACGTCCCGCGCGCCTGGTTCACCGGTGCCTGGGAATCCAGCCCCGCCAGCGCCGCGCCCTCGGCAGCACTGGACCTGCGGTTCCCAAGGCGCTATCCCTTCTTCTTCCTTCCTTATGAGTGCGCGCATCCCCCGGCCCGCACTGGTCCACTACTCCTCCGGGGATCCACTGCGCGTCGAGCCACCGTTGCCCGGCCGCAGCACGCGCTCACGCCACATCGCTTACGCGAACTGCCTGCACTGGCCTGACGCGAGCATCGCTGCCTTTCTAGCATGCCCTCGGTCCGTGCCGTGTCTCCACCGTGGCCGTTCCCACCGCCCCTACCGCGCATCTCTGCCAGGACCAGTCGCCGTTCCCGCCGTCCGACTCCTCTGCCTCTGCTCTATACCAAAAAAAGGAGATGAGGTGAGAAAAGGGTATAAATCCAAGAAGAAACGTTATACAGGGTTCTTTACGCAAATATGTGACCCGTTTAAATAGTGCCTAGGGACCTCGCGTAGAATAGAGGTTAACGCAGGGGCTGTTTTGCATATTTGCCGCACCTCCAGCCGTCTGGGCCGATCGCCCACGATTGGGCCGACCTAGTGCTTCCTGGGCCGCGCCCGTGCCTGGACCGCTGCCGCTCACTGGGCCGTGGCCGCGTGCCGCCTGGGCCGGCTGGTCGCGGGCCCTACTGGGCCACCGCTGCGTTGCGCTGGGCCGCGCATTGCGCGTGTCCGCCCGCCGGGAGGCCTCACCGCTGGACCAGGCCGACCTGGTCGCTGGGCCGGTTGATGGCCCTGGCCTTTAATTTCTCAAACAAGTAGCCAATTTAGTTCGGGGATAAAAATTGTAAAATCAATATACATTTGTGTAGTTGTCCACAAATTGTGAAACCAGTTTTGTTAAGTCTCAAAAATCAGGATCTACCTATTGGTGTAATTCGTTCACATAGTTTGATGATATTTTTAGGAACTATATAATTAAATTGGGATACTTAATATTGTAAAAATATAACTTATATGAATTGTTAGGATAAATCGGCGATATTGTTGAATCTGAAATTCATACAGTAGGCTCTTGGCAATATTAGGTACTCGTGGTAATTTTTGTAGATCCAGAATGATTAGTTGCTAAATAGATAATGGTGTCCTATTTAGAATAATGATTAAATCGATAGAATAAAATAAAGAAACACCTTGGTTTATATAACTAAAATTATTGTTGGGAAGTAACGCCTTATCCGACAACGTGTACATGTAGCCTAAGTACGGTCGTCATTAGAACTAGCCCGTTAACTCGAGAGGCGTACGTCGTATTTTACGAGTCACGATTGCAGTTGATTAATTACATCTTTGCATTGCATCACATGCATATCATATAGGTACGATGATGGATCAACGAGTCGATCGAAGGATGATTGGGAACCCGAAGATGGTGTAATGGTATTCTCTCCAGGAGATGATGCAATGGACTTTCTATCCAGATGATGTGGATGATCTGAAGATGCAGATACTAACTTTTTAATATATCTTACCCAGGGAAGCCTCGGTGCATAACCCCTACTTTTCTACAGTTTAAATTATATTTGTGCATTAAGTTTTAAGAAGTTGAATGAAACCCACTTGCATATATATCTTTATCCTATGAGTCTTACTAGTATGACAGGATCGTGTAGATTGCTATGCTACAGGACTCCGGTAGAAGCCGAGTGATTGCCTGTCACTCGCAAGATATAGGAAATATATTATTGGATTATCATCACTTGGAAAATATAAAAATGGTGGAAAGGAAAAATGGTGACCGGGCAGGGATATGGTTTGGGTATTGGTGGGTGTAAGAAGTTGTGTCGCCGTGGACACGGGGCATAGCTTGGTTACACTGCTTTCCCTGTCTGGTCGGTTAAGGACCGTTCGTTGCATAAGACTCTAGGCAGGTCACAGACTTATTATCCCAAGCACATACTTGTGTATGGCGCTTGGAAGACTTGTTGCTCTCTTGTCGCGGATCCGGCTCTTTCTGGACCGACTGTCAGGGTTTTTTTTTGGTGGAGGAGGTCCTTGCACCGCACTGAGTCCGGGACTCAGGGGCGTGGGCTTAGAGTCCCAGTTTGGACGGGGACTTGGACACCCGGGACAGGAGAGTGATGGGTTGGTCCTGCTTGTGTCTGGGGTACAAACAGGGCGTGTGTTTTCGGGGTACCCAGCTGGGGGCATTGATTCGTGAATCGCCGACGATCCGGTACGGCTTGTCTACAGTTCAGCATCATAGTAAGAACTAAAAGATGAAAGATGGAAGAAGGAAATCTGATTGCTTACCACCTGCTTGAAATTAGCTCAGGTGCTTACATAGAATGGTTAGTTAATGAACCAATGCGGCTATTAATAAAAATAGTTATAAGGACGCACACTTAGTAATGCTTCCTGCAAATGCAACCCACAAGCCAGATAGCCTTGCATATCCTTGGAGTCTTTTCTTTTCTCCTGTTGGGTAAGTCTTGCTGAGTACAATTGAGTACTCAGGATTTTATTCCCCCTGTTGCAGGTGACAGGTGGATGCTAGAGTTGACCCTTGTGTGTGGATACCTCCTGGTGGGATCAGCGAGGATTCCTTTACGCTGCGATCATAGTTTTTATTTACAACTCTCACCAAATGTTTTTTATAAATGAAAGCTTTATAATCTGTTGTCATAGCTTATATACCAATGCTTCATCATGCCATGGATATCTATTTATTTCCGCTGTAGTTTGATCACATGTTTATATTCTGCTGTTCAATTAAATTGTTTATAACTCTGATAATATGATTACATTCCGCTGTTGTAATAATAAATATTATACTCTGATATTGTATTAAAAGTGATGTAAGAAATGGTTAAGAATGATGTAAGCTTTATTCTCTCATTTGTGATCATGATGGCAAAAATGTGGATTTTCGGGTTCTCCCCTGGGGTGTGCCCGACAGAACCAAGTAATTTAGTGTTCTCCCTTGAGTGCTTAGTGTCTAATGGAAGACAAGCACTCCTGTGAGGCATTAGATTAGGCTGTTCTGCCACAGGTGGTATCAGAGTGCAAATGAGGAAATAAGGCTTCAAAACCCTTTTCTAAACTAAAATTTGACAACCCATTTTTGCAAAAAGTTAGAACGTTTGTATGCGAAGTTATATAAGTAGCCCTATTACTATGGTTATGTATCCAGGATATATGGCACTCTGCTGACTTAGATAGGATTAATCAAGTTTCTGCAGGTACACTGACTCGAGCATAGTCCGATAGTATCGACTAGTTGCAGGGAGAGAACGATGTGCCAAAAAACTAAGAACGGTTGCCCTATATGTTGGCAACAGTGGAAGAACATATAGGACGTGCATTTATGCATATCCCATTGGTGCATTATAGCGCTCGTATTGCTTGTAGATACGCCATCCATAGGTGTCACGCGTGTCGTATTGTGCATGACTGGCTCGTTCCTGTTTCCAGAGTTAGGTCTGCACTGTGGCTTCGTGTTTCGCGTTCGCCGTGGTTCACGCCGGTCGTGACCCACGTCTCTCCGTACCCCCTTTTCTGCGCTCTTGTCGGAACCTTGCCCTACAATCGTACTAGTCAGTAATGGCATCGCACGTCGCTCGCCTCAAACACGCATAATTTGGTCAATTCATTCGTAGTGATCTCGCGCGGGAACCCTGGTGAACCGCGCCAGGACCACTGAACGCTCCGCCTTTATAAGCAGAGCCTGACTTAGCTATTGGTATCACCACTCGGCGTACTTTAGCTCGCTTAGCTTTTCCTTTGAGCCAGCTTTTCGCTCAGCCTTCCTTGCAACCACTGCTAGAGATGGCAGGAGCCTGGGTTAGTACCTACTGCCTGAACATTGAGGGTTTTCCCATAATCCTACATGCCACCCTACAAAAGCTCAGAGTCAAAGATCGTCCCGAGTATGAGGGCCGTGAGTATGAGGAGCATGGCACCGAGCGGTGTGAGGTTACCGTCTACATCAGGAAGAGTGAAGAGTTCCCCGACCTCACTGAAGCCTGGAGTGTGACCGCAACCGGGTTTCGCTTCGTCGACACCTACTAGGTTGTGGCCTGCAAAGCCTTGCGGTAACTCTTCCAGATCTATGAGGAGCCCATTGCCCATACCCCCATGCGGTTCTTTCCACCTTTGGATAAGAATCGGCGGGCATGGAAGGCTCGCATGGAGGCTTTGCAAGGGCGGGATGTGCAAGAGGACAGTCCCACCATGGTGCACTTGACCACGTACCTGCTCGCTCTGGATGAGTAGTATGACCGTCAAGCCTTGGAACTGAGGAGCTGCCTCCATCGAGCCGAGATCTTCAACCGGATGCTCTAGGTGCAGCTCGCCGAAGCGCATGCCAGTGCTGCAGCCGCTGAGAGCCGGGAGACTACCATGTCGGAAGCCCTGAAGGAGGCTGAAGATCGGCATGTCCACCAGCTACGGGTGGCCTATCTTGTCACCAGGGCCAAGCGGAGGACGTTGGCTGCTGAAAGGCAGGATGCCCCGATCTTGGAAGGGATCCCTATCCGCCCATCAGAAAGAAGAAGAACTGGTGTTGCAGCACCGCCAGCACCCCCACCCTCGGAAGTGTCAGAAGAAGAGCCTTTGGTTCCCCTCACTCAGCCATTGCCATGAGAGGATGTAGACTAGTTGCCTTGGGATGCTGTACTTGTAGTAGTAGTGCTTTTCGTCGCTGTCCTCCGGTATTGTATTCTTGCCGTTGCTGTCGTCCGTAGTTGTCGAGATCGTCCAACCGTAGGTGAATGCTGTGTCGTGAGTGGGAGCCTGAATGCCTATATGATGTACCCATGTCAGATCGTTGGAACATGCATTTTATTTAGTTCGCTATGTTTATTGCGTTCATCTACCCTCAGTTCGTTAGACGTGCTTACAGTTTTCCAGGGTGATATTAAGCGGGTTACAAGAAAAGTTGACATTCAGATGCCAGCAGATCAGCCGTGATTGGATAATATTGGACACTGTATCGACTAATTGTGGATGTCCCAGTAGAACACTTGAATCTCTTTAAAACAAATCCGCCATTGGATTTGAATTCCTTGTCCCTTGTTGTGAAGGGAACCTTTGTCATTTAAATTTTCCTTTGCAATACCCCTCTTATTATGTGGTCTATGACCCCACCGCCTTCATGGCGTGTAAGTTGGTAATAGTTGCCTAGTTAAAAGCTTATGGTGCCACGATGAAACCGAGGGCTCCCTATGGAACAGCTGCCACATGTGACGCTGCTCGGCACGCACTGGTATCGAGGTCGTTGACCGAGTACCTTTACCAAGTTACACCGCCGTACCGCTTTGTTTTAAAAATTTCTCCTTGGGAATGTTCAGGTGTTCAAACGGGAAATCCACAACGGGTTGATGCAGAAGTGTTCTCTCTAGTAACCAAGAGGAGATGGTTTTGGAGGAAGAAAGTATGACATGGTCTCAATCAACATGAAAGACAGATGTGGTCGAGTAAAGGAAAGAAAAAGAAGAGTAGTAAAGGGAAATTAGCAGTGGATAGTTGGGAGTGATTGTAAAAGTCTAAGTGAAGGTCATGTCCCAAGCCCTGTTTTTAGTTGACCGTGCTTTGCATGCTGGGTCATTTCGCTGCGTGCCCTACGAACGTTGTCTGTATCGGGTCCTTAGCTCCCCATTTTCGCGTGGCCGCGGCGTCATGCAGTGCTCGCCGTCTTTATGCACTATGCATTTCTCCTTTTTCCCCAGCATCCGGTCGACTCTCGGCTCTCATGCCTCGTCCTTCGTACCGGAACCCCCCCCCTTTCCCTTTTCCTTTCTTTCTTCTTTTGGGGACATGACCGCCCGCACGCCTGCCTCATCGAGCGGACCCGACCCCCTCTCCTCTCCTTATTTCCCCCTCCGCCGCTCGCACAGGAAGCGCACCATGTCTCCGACCTTATCTCCACAGCATGCACCGCCTGTGTATCCCATCCCCGCCACATCCGCTTCCGGTGTGCTGCGCCCCACCTCCGTTTCGCCTCTATAAAATACCCTTAGTTCTTGCTCTTCTTCTTCATTCCCATTCCTCTCACATTCACAGCATAGCTACGAGATCCAGTCGCCATTGTGAAGCTAGGTTCGTCAGTCTAAGGTGATGAGGTAATCTGAAGAGAAGGAAGGATCCGGTTTGTCGAAGAAGTTCAAGTTCCCCTTTTGGTTAATTTGGTCTTAGGGTTCGTGATGTTTTACTTCTCAGTCGACTGTTTCTGGATCATATGGTGCTATGTCATGTTTTGGATAATCATCTTCTTGTTGTTTCTCCATTGTCCTCGTCTCTCTCGACTTCTGGAGTAGGTCTCGGTTGTACCAAGTTGCTTTTAACCATGTATCCCTAGATCCCCGTGTGGTTTAGTATTCGAAGTCGTGTAATTTTTCGTGTAATCCCAGATCTACGAAATGTAATCGTGTTTCCCCGCTTTTGGTTCTTGCTTCGAATCTCGGGACGAGATTCTTTTTAAGGGGGGTTGGTTGTAACACCCCGGTGTTACGATCTCGTTTAGCACTGCGATTTAGGCCTAAGAAAAATTTTCGAATCGAGTTCCTCTGGTTTTAATTTAAAACGTACTCGAGGCGATAAGCGAATCCTGTATGACTTAGTTTCGTGGACTCAAATACATGCTCAAGTTAAATTACGCCGTAAGTAGGGATATTCAGTATTGTCCGATAACAATGCTATCGAACGATTTGATCTTTAAGATTCGGCATGACGAGCAACTGTTATAATAGAATAAAAGTCCTTAATAAATAGAATGATATATATATATAGACTCATGGGTCTATTTTTATATGCATGAACCGTGACGAGAGTTTCCCTTTTGTGGTGGAAATCTGTCCTCTGTACAAGTTGACCTCGCTCTCTCTCACGCGTCTGTCTTCCGTATCTCCTTGGCTTGGCCTCTACCTGCCCCTATCTGCTCCTGTCTTCTCCGGTCATGTCTGTCTCCGATTGATTTTCCACGCCGAGCTGCTATCGCCTGAGCAAAGTTCCAACTCACGTATTTCCACGTCTCTACCTCGTCATGTCCCGGTCTACCCTCGGTCTCCGATTGCATTGCCGAGCTGCCATCCACCTACCGCACCTGCCCACGTACTTCTTGAGCGCCGAGTCCGAGCCGTTGTCTGCCACTCTTCATTGCCTCCGCCGTCTTCCACTCTCTGCCAGTTTTTCCCTGCGCAAGCGCACGCACCGCCCTGCACTTTTCCCCTCCGGTGGCTGTGCGTGGCCGTCGTGTGTGCCCCGGCCGCGCCTTTTCCTCCTCACGTGTGCATGCTGCCGCAGCGCCGCCGCTACGCCTGGAGCGCCGCACCGCACGCGCAAGGCAGCGAGCCCCGCTGCGCCCGAGCCCACGTGGACGTGCCGCAGACATCCCACGCACAGCGTCCGCTGCTGGTCAAGCTCTCTGGCGCCCCCCGTCCGTGCACCCGTACCACTCGCGCGCCCCTCGGCCTCGCTGCTGCCCGCAGTTGTGCGCCGCACCACCAAGCTCGGTCGTCACCGCAGCGCCCTTCCCCAGCTCGCCCATCCGAGCGACCAGTCATGGCCGCACCACCGTACCCTGCCCTTGCGTGCGACTGTTGCGCCTCAGCCCGTGTGGGTCTTGCTGCCGCAGCACCCCGCCTCGCTGCCGTCCATCGCCGAACCTCGCGAGTGCGTGTGCGAGCGCCATGGCCGCACCCGAGCCGCAGCACTCCGCGCGTCCTACACCGGCGCCTCCTCTTCTTCTTACCCGCGCGCGTGTGCACGCCGTGCCGCGCCGCTCCATTCCCGTGTCCCGCGCGCCTGGTTCGCCGGTGCCTGGGAATCCGGCCCCGCCAGGGCCGCGCCCTCGGCAGCACTGGACCTGCGGTTCCCAGGGCGCTATCCCTTCTTCTTCCTTCCTCGTGAGTGCACACATCCCCCGGCCCACGCTGGTCCACTGCTCCTCCGGGGATCCACCGCGCGTCGAGCCGCCGTTGCCTAGCCGCAGCACGCGCTCACGCCACACCGCGCACGTGAACTGCCTGCGCTGTCCTAACGCGAGCATCGCTGCCTTTCCAGCACGCCCTCGGTCCGTGCCGTGTCTCCGCCATGGCCGTTCCCACCACCCCTACCGCGCATCTCTGCCAGGACCAGTCGCCGTTCCCACCGTCCGACTCCTCTGCCTCTGCTCTGTACCAAAAAAAGGAGATGAGGTGAGAAAAGGGTATAAATCCAAGAAGAAAGGTTATACAGGGTTCTTTACGCAAATACGTGACCCATTTAAATAGTGCCTAGGGACCTCGCGTAGAATAGAGGTTAACGCAGGGGCCGTTTTGCATATTTGCCGCGCCTCCAGCCGTCTGGGCCGATCGCCCGCGATTGGGCCGACCTGGTGCTTCCTGGGCCGCACCCGTGCCTGGACCGCTGCCGCTCGCTGGACCATGGCCGCGTGCCGCCTGGGTCGGCTGGTCGCGCGCCCTACTGGGCCACCGCTGCGTTGCGCTGGGCCGCGCATTGCGCGTGCCCGCCCGCCGGGAGGCCTCGCCGCTGGACCAGGCCGACCTGGTCGCTGGGCCGGTTGATGGCCCTGGCCTTTAATTTCTCAAACAAGTAGCTAATTTAGTTCGGGGATAAAAATTGTAAAATCAATATACATTTGTGTAGTTGTCCAAAAATTGTGAAACCAGTTTTGTTGAGTCTCAAAAATCAGGATCTACCTATTGGTGTAATTCGTTCACATAGTTTGATGATATTTTTAGGAGCTATATAATTAAATTGGGATACTTAATATTGTAAAAATATAACTTATATGAATTGTTAGGATAAATCGGCGATATTGTTGAATCTGAAATTCGTATAGTAGGCTCTTGGCAATATTAGGTACTCCTGGTAATTTTTGTAGCTCCAGAATGATTAGTTGCTAAATAGATAATGGTGTCCTATTTAGAATAATGATTAAATCGATAGAATAAAATAAAGAAACACCTTGGTTTATATAACTAAAATTATTGTTGGGAAGTAACGCCTTATCCGACAACGTGTACATGTAGCCTAAGTACGGTCGTCATTAGAACTAGCATGTTAACTCGAGAGGCGTACGTCATATTTTACGAGTCACGATTGTAGTTGATTAATTACATCTTTGTATTGCATCACATGCATATCATATAGGTACGATGATGGATCAACGAGTCGATCGAAGGATGATTTTGAACCCGAAGATGGTGTAATGGTATTCTCTTCAAGAGATGATGCAATGGACTTTCTATCTAGATGATGTGGATGATCTGAAGATGCAGATACTAACTTTTTAATATATCTTACCCAGACAAGCCCCGGTGCATAACCCCTACTTTTCTGCAGTTTAAATTATATTTGTGCATTAAGTTTTAAGGAGTTGAATGAAACCCACTTGCATATATATCTTTATCCTATGAGTCTTACTAGTATGACAGGATCGTGTAGATTGCTATGCTACAGGACTCCGGTAGAAGCCGAGTGATTGCCTATCACTCGCGAGATATAGGAAATATATTATTAGATTATCATCACTTGGAAAATATAAAAATGGTGAAAAGGAAAAATGGTGACCGGGCAGGGATATGGACACGGGGCATAGCTTGGTTACACTGCTTTCCTTGTCTGATCGGTTAAGGACCGTTCGTTGCATAAGACTCTAGGCAGGTCACGAACTTATTATCCCAAGCACATACTTATGTATGGACGCTTGGAAGACTTGTTGCTCTCTTGTCGCGGATCCGGTTCTTTCTGGACCGACTGTCAGGGTTTCTTTTTGGTGGAGGAGGTCCTTGCACCGCACTGAGTCCGGGACTCAGGGGCGGGGGCTTAGAGTCCCAGTTTGGACGGGGACCTGGACACCCGGGACAGGAGAGTGATGGGTTGGTCCTGCTTGTGCCTGGGGTACAAACGGGACATGTGTTTTCGGGGTACCCAGCTGGGGGCATTGATTCACGAATCGCCGGTGATCCGGTACGGCTTGTCTATGGTTTAGCATCGTAGTAAGAACTGAAAGATGGAAGAAGGAAATCTGATTGCTTACCACCTGCTTGAAATTAGCTCAGGTGCTTACATAGAATGGTTAGTTAATGAACCAATGCGGATATTAATAAAAATCAAATATAAGGACGCACGCTTAGTAATGCTTCCTACAAATGCAACCCACAAGCCAGATAGCCTTGCATATCCTTGGAGTCTTTTCTTTTCTCCTGTCGGGTAAGTCTTGCAGAGTACAATTGAGTACTCAGGATTTTATTCCCCCTGTTGCAGGTGACAGGTGGATGCTAGAGTTGACCCTTGTGTGTGGATACATCCTGGTGGGCTCAGCGAGGATTCCTTTACGCTGCGATCGTAGTTTTTATTTACAACTCTCACCAAATGTTTTTTATAAATGAAAGCTTTATAATCTGTTGTCATAGCTTATATACCAATGCTTCATCATGCCATGGATATCTATTTATTTCCGCTGTAGTTTGATCACATGTTTATATTCCGCTGTTCAATTAAATTGTTTATAACTCTGATAATATGATTACATTCCGCTGTTGTAATAATAAATATTATACTCTGATATTGTATTAAAAGTGATGTAAGAAATGGTTAAGAATGATGTAAGCTTTATTCTCTCATTTGTGATCCTGATGGCAAAAATGTGGATTTTTGGGTTCTCCCCTGGGGTGTGCCCGACGAAACCGAGTAATTTAGTGTTCTCCCTTGAGTGCTTAGTGTCTAATGGAAGACAAGCACTCATATGATGCATTAGATTAGGCGGTTCTGCCACAGCTAACCACTCCGGATGATACACTTCTTTGATAAATCCGGCTGCTAAAAGCCGTGCAACTTCTACCCTAATAGCCTCCTTTTTGTCGCGAGTGAACCATCGTAGCTTCTACTTGATGGGTTTGGCCTTGCCATTGACATTTAAGGAGTGCTCGATCAAGTTCCGAGGTACACCGGGCATGTCAGCGGGTTTCCATGCGAACACACTCACGTTGCTCCTCAAGAACCTGACGAGCGCGTCTTCCTATTTAGGATCTAGGTTGGTCCCGATAAGGGCCGTTTTGCTGGGATCACCGTCGACCAGCTGGATCTCTTTGTGCTCTTTGGACTTGATGTTCTTGCGTGGGGCCTCGAGCTCTAGGATCTCCAGGTGGTCGTTTGGGATCTGCTTGGCGTCGAGCATGGTCTCGGCCATGCGAATAGAGAGGTCGTGAGCCTCTGCTATTTAGAAGTTGTCGTCCTCGCAAGTGTAAGCTGCGTATACGTTGCCCCTGAGAGTTAGAACCCCCTTCTCAGTAGGCATCTTGAGCACCAAATACCTGTAGTGAGGTATGGCCATGAACTTGGTGAGCGCTGGTCGGCCAAGGATAGCATGGTAGGTGCCTTCGAAGTCGGCGACCACGAAGTTGACGTAGTCAGTGCGGAAGCGGTCTAGGGTACCAAATTGCACAGGTAGCGTGATCTGCCCGAGAGGTATGGAGCTCTGTCCAGGGAGAACACCCCAGAACTGTGCCTCGTATGGCTTGAGATCAGCCTAGGTTATCTTTAGGGCTGGCAAACTGTTCTTGAATAGTATATTGATGGAACTATCGCCGTCAATATGCACTCTATCGAACTGAACCTTGTTGATACAAGGATCGAGAGCCAGAGGAAAATGCCCTGGCTCAGGTATTGTAGCCCATTGGTCCTTTCTGCTGAAGGAGATCTTGCGGTGAGACCAAGGAGGGAGCCGTGGATCGGCGATGAGGTTGTCGGCATTGGCCACGTTCAAGCAAGCGCGGGCGAGCAGCTTGCGCTCTCGTTTGGTCTCGATGGACACTCTGCCCCCAATGATGGTGTGGACGCGGTCGGTTGGCTTGACGTACTTGTGACGGGGATCTGCATCTTCATCATCGTTGTCCTCGTTACGCTGCTCCCCTGCGTCGTTAGGCTTGTCGGATTTATCCAGAGCCTATTGGCGCGTGTAGATGGATTTGAGAACACGGCAATCCTCCATGGTATGGTTTGACTTGGGATGGACCTGGCAGGGTCCTTTCAATGCTTTGGCATAGTCTTCTTCGTAGTTGCGACGTCCGCCACCTTTTTTAACGATGTTGACCTCGCCGTCATCTTCCCGAGCACGCTTGCCCCTGTAATCGTCACGGCGATTACGCCGCTGATTACGCTGGTCGTGGTGACCGCGAAAATCGTTGCGCTGATTGCGGCGATCAGAATTGTCGTTCCGACCACGGTTGCCGCGGTAGTCGTCGCGGTGTGGGGGGTGGTCGGAGTGTGGAACCCTTGCTGCTTCTTCGATGATTATCTTTTTAGCATCATCGACGTTCGCATATTTTTTAGCAGTAGCTAGGAGCGCTGTGACCGATTCAGGTCTTTTGTGGAGGAGCTTGTCCCTTAGGGCATCGTGGAAGCGGAGAAGCTTCGATTGCCTCGTTGTCGGAGATTGATGGGACCTTGATGCGCATCTCCGAGAAGCGTCGGACGTACTCACGCAGTGGCTCATCTTTGTGATCTTGAATCCGCTGCAGATCATATTTGTTGCCGGGTTGTTCGCAAGTAGCAATGAAGTTGTCGATGAATGCTTGCTTGAGCTCTTGCCAAGAATCAAAGTAGTTTGCCGGCAAGCTGACCAGCCATTGGTGGCCTGTATGGCCGACGGCGACTGGGAAGTAATTAGACATGACATGCTCGTCAGCCATGGCTGATCTGCACGCGGTTTCGTAGAGCATGACCCATAACTCGGGGTTCTCCTTGCCATCGTACTTCTGGAGTTTTTCGAGCTTGAAGTTTTTTGGCCACACGACTTGGCGAAGGTGAGGAGTAAACTGCTTCAAACCCGGAGGGCCGTGGGTAGTATCATATTCCATACGGCGATAGCTTTCGTGGGATGCACGATCGTTGCCTCTTTGGTTAATGCGATCGCGCAGATCGCGTTCTCCGAGGGAATGGCGGAGATCGTTATTGCCATCATGGCGATCCCGATTGCCACCCTGGTTGACCCCGCGACCGCGGTTATCACGGCGATTGTCGCGGTTGTCTCGTCGATTATCGTCCCGGTTGTTGCGGCGGTTGTCGTCCCGGTAGTCGCGGCGGTTGTCGTCCCGACCATCATCATGACCACCGTTCCCGCCTTGACGGTTGTCTGGTGGGTCGTTGTTGCGCGAGCCATGTTGGTTGAGTGGCTGTGGGCGACTTGAGTACTGACGACTGCGGCTTGATTCGACTGAGACGGATGGAGCCCGGGCTTGGTTTGCAATCTCTGCAGTCTGGGCTATAGCAGCCGTCAGGTAGGCTTGTACATCATCACGAATTGCCTAGATTTCCGGGGTATTGGGTAGTCGTTGCATTGTCGCCATAGCAACAGCTATGTTGCCGCTTGGAGTCCTGAAGACCTGCTTTTCCCCTACCCTATCAAAGGCATTGTTGAGATTGCGTGGCTGGAGCCTTATGCGTCGTGCCTCCTCTTCTGCCTTGGCTTCGGCTTGTCTGCGATTAAACCGGTCAATATTGCGTGCTTCGCGTGCTAGCCTTTCTTGTTCTATTTCGCCAACTGCCGGGGGTTCGTCATTACTGACGACATTGATCAAGTGTCCTCGCCTTGGTGGGAAGGATGGGAATCGTGGGAAACCCGAGGAGTGGTCTGGGATATCCAGATTGTATTCAACTTCTTCATCGTCACAATGCTGAAGCTCAGTGTGGACGGAGCCATTAGATGCGATGTTGGACGGGGAGCTTGAGCCGCCCTCTTGAACTGTGTGGACCGATCCTTCTTGATACTCCTCAATCCGAACCATGTTGACAAAGTTGTGTGGCTTTGGCCGAGGTCGATGTATAAAACATAGATCCGAGCAGCGTTGTATATTGTACGCGTAGTTGGAAGCAGTGTTTCGCAGGCCGTAGGGCTGAGCCTGGTAATTCTCCATCAAGGCTTCGCACTCGAAGAGCCGGAGACCCGTTGCGGGGGTTGGTCGGCGACGAACGGAGCGCCCTTCAGGAGTAGACGTGACCACGAGATCCGTACCGAGTCGTGCAGGACGACTGGCCCGAGCTGGTCGGGTAGATCTATTGTGGGTAGTGGTTACCTGCTCGGTAGGTTGATTTTGAATAGAATCTACCAGAGCTAGGGTTTCAGCAAGCTTGGTGCCGACCTGATCGATGGAGTCAAGCAGGTCAGTGTTGTCGATCTGCCTCCCTTTGTAGCGAGGAAGCGAACGACGGGTTGTCGGTGTGGCTGAAGACGATGCTGGTGTGGCCGGAGCCAGATCCAACGTGGTCGGAGTTGTAGCCGACGCTGGTGAAGCAGTGGTCGACGCAGATTGAATCTGCGCCTCCTCCGTGGTCATGGCGATGAAGTTGTCGGAGCCAGTGGTCCAGGTGATTTGGCCGATGGTGAACGTGAGGCCGTTCGGCGCCATAGAGCCGGGGATGATAACCATCTTGTTCATCTGGGGAGCAGTACGCACACCCCCTACCTGGCGAAACGGCTTGTTACGGAAGTGCAGGGAAGGACTCTGATTATTCCCAAAGCGCTGTAAAACTTCTCAGTATTTAATGCTGAAATCCGGTGTTGAGTGCAAACATGATGTGAGCTAGTACTTAGCAATTAGATCCTTCTTTAATCTTTGCTTTAACATGGACTCCTGCAGTTTTAGTATTCTGTATTCACAGTTGCAATGTCATGCTTACAACAGCTTTTACAAGGGTCACTGTTGCATTTCTTCGTACCAGGATTGTTGTCAGTTCATGACAACCTTATCCTGTTCTAAAACTGCAATGTTAAGTTATTCTGGATTTCAGCAAACCTGAAATGCAGGAAGCTTGTGGTTGTCTCATAAATCATAACACCTAGTTTTCGACTGCTCTGTGCTTGCGGACACAATCGGCATCCAACGTGATATAACCAAATTAAACATATGAACTTGTAGCGAGGAATCGTAATAAGCTTTGTGTTTACACCATTGAAAGATCCCTAAAACTAGTACAGGATACAATGGTAGTAAGACATGGGGCAACATAAGCACCAAGGACTCCATAACTATTTAGCACCTATCAGTTACCAAACAAAATACAGCCTATTTAATCAGCGGTTCAGAGACAAAGGTGGATAAGCATACTACCTAAACGTACAGGACTGATACATAAGAAAAGTTAAAAAAAAAAAAAAAAAAAATCAAGGCTTCCATATCTTCATCATACAATCCTCAGCAATGGTGGCTACTAAGTTCCTGTGAGGATGGTGCGTAATGCCTATGACATCCTTCTCATGGACCTGCGAAATCAAGGGTAGCATGTCAAGGTATTTAGTTATATTGGTTAACTTGATAGTTGATAAATCACAGAGATGAGGGACAAAAGGATTAACAAATTCGCAGGATCTTGGGCATACCTTCATCAGATGCTCTAGTTTACCAGATTGGTAGCTAAAGCAATACATGTTCCTGCAAAACAATAACTCCCATTTAGATGTCACTATAGACCAAGATAATAAACACAAATCAAAGCATTAGACAATGAAAGAAATATGTATAGTGATATCCTCACATGTCTTCACCAACACAATATATCCATTCTCCTTTTGGGGAAACTGAAGCTGCAACAAAATCTCCCCCTTCTCGCTTACCTGATGAGAAACTCTTTACAACCTGAAACAAAATTTCAAGGTAATCATAACCAAGCACTAGAAATAACAGCTAAAATGGCTGTCATATCCTTGCCTTGCTTATCTTCTTCTGCCTTTTGTTAAACAAATTATAACAAAATTTGCACAGTTTGGTTAATTTAAATTTCACCTTTTTTCTTTTTTTAAGGTAAACGGCGAACCATCTAATGAACAGAGGATGTTATTGCTATTAGAAAATGTGCTATATATTGCTTTATTTAACATTAACAGTGAAGCTAACAATAATTCAAAAGATCATCCAGCAAGCATAATAAAAAAATTGCTGACAGATAACTAAGGCCAGATGGTAAATTATGTTTCCAAACAATATAGAGGTGAACTAGATTCCAATAGATCAGCACCTTGTAAACAATATAGAGGTGACAGATAATCTCCCCCTTCTCCATTTTGCAGGCAGAAAAATAGGCCAAATAAAAATTAGGATGTGCATTCAGAGTACCTGTCCTTGTAAAGTCATGATGAATATCGATGAAGTCTTATTGCAGACAACAATGTGATCAGTATTTTTTGGAAATAAATGGACAGAATTAACAGACGCATCTCCTCCCTGGAAATAAAAGGACACATGGGTAAACATGCATTTACTAAAGGTTATACAATATTAAGTCACACTTGGAGAGCATGAGAAGTCAGTACCCTCAAAGGAGGTGGTGGCTTGAAAGTATGCAAGCAATCTGTTGTTTTAGTATCCCAGACCTACAATGAGAAACAATAAATGAATAAAAATGGCTGTGAATTGTCGAACAATTGAAACTTGAACTGTAAATATGAGACAAGAAGATCAGCACCTTAACAGTACAATCACTGGAAGCTGTAATGACACGGCTACCGTCAGTAGTGAAGATGGCATAATTCACATAGGAAGTATGACCTCTAAATTCTTTCAGCATCTTTCCAGACTTGAGACCATGTACCCTGCAAAAGGAGGGAGGAAGAATAAGCCTTTAATTCTTTTCACGATATAAAACTGCATGGAACATGAATGAATGCATGAAAACTGAAATTCTGAACCCAATCCAAAGAAAAGAGATCCAAAAAGCAGCCTGCAGGGCGTTGCAGAAACAAACACAATTCAGTGCAGATAAAATCTCATAGTTCAAATTTGTGAAAAATCACCTGGTTGTTTGATCACTCTTAGTACAAACCTACTTAGGGCAATCCTTATGAATTTATCTATGCAAAAGTTCAAGCCTAGATTTTGTTTAAGCTTGATAATGGCAACACAAACTTATTAACACAGCTGGAGATGAAGGCTGCAAACAGAAGTTGGATACTCTAAAATTCGGTTGCAAATTTTAAATTGGGAAATTTGGCTTTGCTTCCATTTCCCCAGTTCAGGCAAGGAAAAATTAGTTTCAATCAGCCATCAACAGTCTTAATGAGTAGGCTTTTTGTTTTTCAAATTTAAGTCTATGTTATAGCAAATGGGCCCACTACTTAAGTATATAGCTCAATTCTTAAAAAAATTCCCTACCTATACTGTAGATTGATTGGATTATCTTAAAAAGGACTCAAAGGAAGGGCTGATATAACAATTGCAGCAATGACTAGGTTACTGCACCAAGGTACAAAAGCCATCAAACAAAATGGGAAAAACATGAAACTTGCTCAAACTAGCAGATATCATCAACTCTTTGTTCCCAAGAGAATGAAAGAAGTAAAATATGACGAATGATATTTCAACGGTAAAATTAGGCTGGTAGTTTATGGTTATATGAAACCTCGCAGTAGTGTCAAAGGATGTACTCAATATTTGGGTTCCATCACGTGAAAATGTAACACTTGTAACACCTTTCGAATGTGCACGCTCAAGGCGCCGCAAGCACTGACCAGTTCGTATACGCCAAACCTGGGAATTGATGGAAGGAGAAGATTAACATGGAGTTAATTGTAAAGATTACACCAAAATGATTATGGTGAGATGCTGAGCAATAATGCATAAAATTTACCAAATTACGTTGGTCAGACCAACTTACGTCGTTATACCAGATGATTATAGTCACTCTCATATATGATCAACCCATTTACTAGTAATCATTTTTTGTTAACAAGTGTAGTCTATGTAAAAAAGACAGCCCCCCAGCATTGCATTTCAGAAGAAGACCATCTCACACAGGTCGACAAACCCCCGAACCCCTGCCCCACCCATACATAGTGGCACCGTAGCCCATGTGAGAACAACCACGACCGGGGCCAGACCTTAGACCTGGTGTGGGACAGATGAGGGGATTTTTTTTTCAACCCCAGCTCCAGGACCTAAGGAGTGCTACTCAAGCCACCTAACCAACTCTATGTAGAAATGTATTAAATGATATCACAGTACTGTTCTATCAATACAACAGCAATATACATCACGACACCTTAGTCAACCAGAACTTAAGAAAAAGCATTTTTGATATATAGTAAATTTTGTGAGCAATCTGAAATCAAACTCACATGAGCAACAAGTTTAAACTTTCAAGGAGTACATGAGTTATTACAATATGAAGAAAAATATTTAAAATGTAACACATATTGGTAAGGGACAATATTTCCCCTTTAGTGAAACAAAATATAGGATTTGATAGAAAGGGCACCTTGATCATTCCATCCTGTGCTCCAGATGCCAGCATTTCAGAATCCCTACTAAAATCAACACACAGCACAGGTTCTTCGTGCATCATAAAACTTTCCTGAAGTGTTCATCCAGCAGACAGTACATAAAAAATTAGCACCTTATCCATGTCTGATTAAATAGAATGTGCATATTTAAGTCCTATAATAGACTTAAAAACACTTACATCAGCTTGGTATTGAAGATCCTTTTTAAGCTTTCCACTAAGATAATCCCAGACCTGAAAATTTAGAGAACTTAAGCCAAGCTACATCAATGGAGCTGGCATGCAAAAGCAGAATAGAAAGCAACTTACTTCAATTATTCCATCCACTGAGCATGAAACAAGGTACTGACCATCAGGTGAAAATCGAGCACATTCAGGATGAGTTTTCTTCCCAAACTACAAGAACAATGCAAGGTTATAAACCTTAGTAAACAAAAGCTTGATAAGAATACTCACTTGACATCATGTGAACTATATTCTGTCTTTCAGCATGCGACTGAAGACGAAGAACCTCAAACTACATCTTAATAGAGGATTATTCATCTTGAGGATAACAAATCACAAGCAAGTATAAAGCAGATGTTCAGTGTTCTTACTTCTAATATTTCAATTTATGACAACCCAAGTTCAAATGTGTAGAAATCATCACATGTTAAAGCCACCCGATTAGTCTAATGTAACAATCGTTATCAATGTTTCCAGTATCTTCTTTTTTGCGTTACTAAGAATCTAAGATTACGCCTTTACTCTTTGGAGCTGCTAGATACTAAATACCTTAACTCAGTAACTTAGCTTTTCATGTTTCTAAGTTCATATTAATTACTTCTTACCATCAAGTAAAAAAAGAGGCAATATAAGAGGAAAAGTAAATACTATCAGAAGCTAAATCACCTTTATTTGATGAGATAAGGAAGTAGGGTATGTCTCTTCTTCATCTTGCTTCATTGCAGCAGTTCCTCTAAATAAATCAAACTGTGTGCCAGGAGGCAACAATCCTACGCAATAGGAAAAAGTTTGAGAAACTCATGACTATTTCATAACAATTATATATATACACGGTAGCAGCCCTTTAATAGTGTGCAGCAAAGAGAATACCTTGGTGCTGTTGCCACTTCAAAGCCTGACCAATCAGTGCCATAAGACGAGATGGCGGTACTACTGATACCTCAGAAGCAACAGCTGAAATTGGAACAGCAGATAATGGTTAAAAATTAGGATTGCAAAGAACAAAATTTCCAGGGTACCTAATACTGAATAAAAGTAGGACCAACTTATTTAGTCATCTAGATATTAATTAGGAATCTCTAACTATCAAAACTTGAAATTTGCTTATAGGTACTGAAGGAATTATGGTACATTATGAACATCGGCTCCAAACTCTAAACAAATAATAACACAACATCGACAAATAAGACATTCAGCAAGCTCACCTTGAGCAATCAGTGCTCGCCGCTTCTCCTTGGTGGATTCTTGGTAGGCCTGTTGGCAGAGTGATATTCCAGTATTTCAACATTAAGATCAGGGAGGAGTACAAACAACATAACAAGAATAACATAGCAAGATAAACTTGCCAACCTCATTGGGGTCAAAGTATGTGCGGACAAGGAGGTGCTCAAGGCGGAGGTACCGCTCAGGCTGCTCCTGCTTCATGACACCCATGACCTGCGTCTGGCGGAGGATGGCACGGGCCGTGTCAAGCTCACGGAGCTCGGCCATCTCCAACACAATCTGCTCGTAGAGGTCCTCGAGCTTCTTGCGTGGCAGCTTGAGCTGCGCGACCTGGGGAAGCACAGCGTCCCAGCGCCCGGCATTGATGTCGGCGATGAAGGTGTCGATGCTGTCGACAGTGTTGAGGGAGACCTGGCACTCGTTCTGCAGCGTCTGGAACGTCTGCTGCAGCGAGTTCTCCTTGCAGAACTGCAGCACTATCTTAACCACGCTGCACACAACAAAAAAGCATCGCGCTCAAATCCTTTGTCGACCTTAAGCCACTAGTGCTACTGCAAGTCAGGCGGTTCTCGGATAGATTCAATTCAATAAGGTGTGTAATTCCCAAAACTCTATCGATTTTTTGCGACACTGAAAGGTAGTAATCGGCCGAGGGCGGACGGATTCAAGAAACAAGCTGAAGCACCCTAGTAGGGTTTAGGGATTCGCCGGGTTGCTTCTCTCGTGGTTTCGCTAGTACAAAGGAGGCCTTAAAGGCATGAAAGGGGTTTGTACGTACTCGCGGGCCTCGATTTCGAGGGTCGACGCCGACGACGCCATCTTCGACTTCTGCGGGAGGCGGCGGCTGCTGCGGCACCGGGTAGGCAGGTAAGTCGGGAGCGGCTGCCGGGGAGGGACAGCCGGACAGGGAGAGGAGAGGCGCTCTGGTGACTTTGGGTGGGATGGGCTTCGACGATTGGGCCACGGAAGAAAGGGCCACTAGATGTATCGATCTATGCTTTCTCTACGCGGGCCTTATGGATCCCACTTGGGCCGGGCACAGTTTTGTGGTTTACTTTTCTATTTGGGCTCATTTGGTTTGGTGAGAAATGGGCTGACAAGCCTGGTGGCCTGCCTTGGTATTTTTAGGGGAAATAGAAGTTTAAACGATGCCACACTGGATATGGATCGGTATGGAGACCAGAATTGGTCCTCCTCCGGGTCGCTTGAGCTACCTAGGACAGCTACGCTACACATTACAAGATCGTGGTCATTGCTGGACTAAAAAGGAATTAAAATTTAAAACCAACAAACGTTGCAAGGTGATCGTTTCCCTAGAAAAATTAACGGGAGGTATTTAAAAAAATATTTTCCAAGTGTTTGGAAAGAAGACTAAAATGTTTAGAACAAATATGACCGATGTATACATCACCCTTAGATGTTGGATAGCCGATGAGTTGAACATCGTTGCTATTCAAAGCTTTTTATTTTTCAGATTCGCATAAACTCACCTACAAAAAGGGAGCATATGTTGATAAATTGAAAGTGGGGCAAGGTCTAAAAAGGACTCCATGATAATGTTCCTAACGTTGAAACAATCAAGAAAAACATTTGGAACATCGCATTCGAAGTTTGGAAGGCAAGGAAGAGTGAAACTAGCGCTAGCCTACCAGAACCGATGTGGCCGGTTTCCCTGCGACCGGGCCAACCGAGGTGGCTAGGCCCGTGAAAACCAGCCAGCCCGGTTTCCCTATGACTGGCCCAACCAAGGTGGCCAGGCCGTGAAAACTAGCTAGGTCGGTTTGGGACCCGGCCAGGCCGGTTTTCCTACCCTCTCCGAACTTGTTTTTCCAAATCGGTTTTGGATCTATTTTCTACGTGGGAAACTTGGAGATTGATTCTGACTTGTTTCCTATTGGGATAAGACTACCCCTCTATATAAACAAGATGATCACGACCGATTGAGGGATCCAATATCCAACCGCTTACATCTACTACTCCTTTTTGCCCATCATTTTCAATCTTTTGTTGTTCGTTGCATCTTTCCGCAAGATCTAGCGGTGTTTCTAGGTGTCCTTGCCGACCCTAAGACAACCTCGGATGTGCATCTCCCCGTCGGGTCTTCCTGGGAGGTGTTCCTGAGTTCTTGCGGTGAAGGACGGGCTTCGAATCGGCTTAACTGATCCCTTGATTGGTCTCGCTGATTTCGAAGTTGCTTGCACCATGTGATAGGTCGTGTGACCTCGAACGTGCTAGCTCTTGCTCGTGCATGATCTGATTCAGCGTCAACATAGAAAGTTGGTCTTCAAGGTCACTTCACTGCCTCGATAAGGTGCTTAAGTTTTGACCTAAGTTAAACTTTTTAAAATGTGACTAAAGTCTATAAAAATATCTAACATTTATAAGAACAGATAACTTTCTAGTCAAATTTCATGGTACATTTAATAAAATTAATTTGAGGTTGCATATGTTTATGCATTTTGCTATAAATAAACTTAATTAAATTCAAAGAAATTTACTTACATACAGCCAGGGGCGGATCTAGCGGGGGGCTGGGGGGGCTCTAGCCCCCCCTACCGCTGCAGATCCCCTTGAGCCCCCATGGAGTCCCTGCAAAAAAATTCCACCATGGCTGTTGAGTAGGAGGGGCTAAAGATGTCGAACTCTTCAGTTTGGAGGTTGAAGACGACATTGCTTTTCTTGGGCCAGCGAGATAGCAGGCCTTTTTCATTAATTCCCACCTGAATGGCCTCGGTTGCAGCCCAAGAAGGCCCAGGCGACGACCCTCCAATTCAGTCGATTGAAGGCCAGGCAAGATAACACCCAGGCAGGCCTCTAGCCAGCACGGTGCCGAACTGCCAATCAAGAAGGCCCATCTCCCTGTATATTTGCTTATTGCTTTTACCTTATTTGATGTTGTGGCATGCTTTTACCTTATCCATTTTACCAATTTTGTTTTTTTTACAACATTTTACCAATTTTGTTAAAATTTGTGATTCGAATTGCTGAAGGAATATGGACTAAAAATTATGTACAGCCAATAATAGATCTTTTGCTATAGCGATATTTCTTCAGCCCGCCTATAAGTATTTCCACTGCATACAGCAAAACTAAAAAGCAGCGCGCGCGCGCACGTATAGATGCAGTAATGCACACGAGTTGTCCGTGGATGGGATGGGACTTGGGACGTAGGGTAGGAATCAAGTTGATGCACACGTACGCTTGACTCCACGACGACATCAGCAAAGCCGCTGTCCACGTACGCCGAGCGTGATCATCACCTATACATGCTGTACTCACGTACGATCCTACCGAAAGCGTGCATGCCAGCAGGATGGCGAAAACCACGCTGCAACAACCTATTGCTGCATGTGTGTGTGTCTGTACGTGTACGACTACCTTGTTTCTTCCTTTGCTTGGGCCTTTAATTTGCTCTTTCCGCGTGGTACCTTGAAACCTACTCCCTCTCTCCAAACAAAAAAAGTGTCATTTTTTTATTTTCAGATATCTCATTGGACTATCCGTTTTATTCAAAAAAATTTATAAATATCATATATTTTGTTATTACTTATTTTATCATTAGAGATACTTTAATAATGATTTATTTATTTTATAATTTAAATAATTTTTTTAATAAGACCAACGGTCAAACACGATGTCTACGAGTAAAAAACATCGCTCTTTTTTTTTTTACGAAGGAGGTACACTTGAACCAGCATCAACAACTGCTATACTCCCTCCCTGCCGCCTGCAATGCCAATATATGTGACATCTACTACCTTACTTGAACAGGATCTGTTCTATACGATGGCACCGCTGCATGTGCCCGTCTGGGCTTCTCCTTCTTTATAATATAGCGGACAGCTCTCCTACGGGTTAGTTTAAAAAAAAAATCTGTGACATCTGACGTTACGTCCACTGAGTAGGGGCACTGGCGTATGTATGCATACTGCGGCCTCATGCTTTTTGCACCTTGTTCCAACAAA
>CAJGYO010000405.1:0-91150 GCA_904845875.1 Miscanthus lutarioriparius | reverse complement strand
AACAATGCAGGTTTCATACGGATTAGGTGCCATCACCACCTGGTAAAAACTAGCAAGTCAACGCCCAGTCGCCTCGATCTGTCGTCACCTATACTGCACTTGCATTGTGCGACTAGCTTCCTGCTGGGTTCCGATTCTTCCACGGTCGGCGCCTTGCGGGTCAAGATTACGTTACTGATTACTTGTAACGGTAAAGCATGCATGGAAGCTGTGAAAGTTAATATACAACTATGCGCTCCGAGCAAAGATATATCTAATAAGCACAGCTTTAACCATTGGACCTGTTCAGCAGCCATTTTTTCGGAAGTGTAAGTGAGTTGTTATGCTGAGGTGGAGGAGAGAGCAAAAAGCCGCCGTAAGCTTTCAGATCGGCTTAGACACAAGAACCAAAAAACTTTATAAGAGAGACAAGTGAGTCATATATTAGCGGTGAAGAGCTAATTACTATATATGAAGCGGTGAAAACGCAGCCCAGAACATGGTCGCCGCCAGACGGCCGAGTCCGTCGAGGCGACACGGCACAGGACCACGGGCCTTTGGCGGCGCATCCAGAGAGTGTCGTTCCCATTAACGCTTACGCTGGGTGTTTGAGTAAACACCAACCAATGAATTTGTATTCGCTTGCACATTAGACCCGGATGGTGTGCTAAAGACACAAAGGTTTATACCCTACGTCCGATCTGCGCTCACTGCTTTGCTCATGTTATTAGAACCGAAAAGGTTCGTAGTAGGGGGTACAAACGGTCGAGAGAGGGACATGTCCCAAGTCTCTGATGAAAATATTGAAAGGACGCTGAGAGCTCGGTTGCTTCTCAACTGTGTGTTATGTGGTGCGTGGTGTGTAATATTGATCCATCCCCTTAGTGGGGTGCCCTGTCTTTCCTTTTATAGATCAAGGGGGAGGAGGAGTTATAGATGGGAGAAAAAAGAAAAACCGAGACGGCGAACGCGTCCTTGAAGGTGCCGGTCTTCCTTTTCCTTCCGAGCCCCCCCCACCGACATGGCGAGACGGTTCCAAGGATAGCACGTTTGTTGATCTTGATAGGGCCGTGCCACAGCTTTATTCAACAAGTGGTCACGTCCCATCCTGCTTGTGCGGCGGCGCGGCGCACCGAGTGGTGCGAGTCGTGACCCTACGGGGAGCGGAGCGGGAAGTGGCCATACGTTGGTCTCGTAGATGATGTGAGTTCCCTCCTCTGGATCGTAGTGATTGTCGTATGCTTATGTCGAGATCCGCGTCCAGAGGCTGATGTCGGTGCCCTGTCTTATCATAAGATAAAAAGTCGGCGCCTACAACATTGTTCGGGCTCTGCCATGCCTCGAAGAGCTTAAAGCGCACATCTGGTCATATCCGACAAGATGCCCTCTCAAAGCGCAGCAGGTATGGTCCTCGATGTTACCATTGACTTGAGTGCCTCGCCTTATCTGCACGCGTGTAGTTATGAAAAAAGAGTTGCGCATGGACGTCCGGGCGGGCGGAGCTGTCCCGGATCGTTAGGCGGCGAACCCAGCCCTCGGACGTCGGGCGGCGGAGCCCGCCCTCGGACGTCGAGCGAGGTTGGACCCAGCCCCGAACGTCGGGTGGCGAGAGGCAGTCTAGCCCCTGGAGGTCGGGCGGCGAAACCAATCTTCAATTGTTCGAGCAAGAAGTGTAGTTGCGTTCTTGTCACGATCGGAAGTGTCAACGTTTGATGATTATTAGCTCCTCCTCTTGGTACCTCAGTATTCGGTCCCCCACGCCTTCCAGCCACCCACCAACAACGCCAAGTACATCGGGAGACGAACTCCAAAGATATGGCTCGAAGATTTCTAGCTCGCCTGCCGAGCCGGAGGGGTGGATGATGACCATTTCATCATTCAATATCTCTCCATCTACGTGGGGGAACATGTTCGACCATGGCTTGAGTTCCTCCCACACGACAACATCCACGACTGGGCGGACCTCAAGAGGATCTTTGTCGAAAATTTCCAAGGGGCGTATGTCCGCCCCAGTAACTCCACGGGACCTCAAGAGCTACCAAAGAGCCCATGAAGTCCCTCACGGATTACATCCAAAGGTTCTCTAAACGATGTCGTCGACGTGGACGTCATCAGCGCATTCCTCTCTGGGACAACCTACGAGTCCCTGATCCACAAGCTTGGCTGCCTGAAGCCCCAGACCACCCACGACTTGCTCGACGTCGCCACAAACCACGCCTCCAGCGAGGAGGTGGTCGGAGCGGTCTTCAATGGAGGCTGGATAAGGGCAAGGCCAAGACGAGGGCCCTCCACAATCGAGGGGCAAAAAAGAACAAGAAGGATCGACACCGACCGGGCCAACTCGATCCGGTCACCACGGCCGATCAAGACGCAGGCAAGCAGCCCAGCCCAGTCTGCTGCTGACCACTTCGACAAGCTCATGAAGAGCTCGTGCACCAACCACGCCTTCCCGTGAAACACCTCTACAAAGACCGCGAGCTCCTCAAGCGCTTCCTCCAGATGGGCAAATGGGCCAAAAGAAGGAAAAAGACAAGGAGGCAAAACCAAGAACGGAGGCACAACAGCAAGGATGGGGATGATTTTCCCGACCCGAGGAATGCATCATGATCTTGAGGGTCCGATGCCATCTACTCCAAGCGCCAAAGACAAAGTGCGCTGATGAGAGGTGTGCGTCGTCCGAAATGGCCATCCCCACCTTCCTCCGGCTGGTTGGAATCTCCGATCACCTTTGATCGAGAGGGACCATCCATCCCATGTCGCTGCATCAAGGCGCTACCGCTCATCGTCGACCCCATCGTCCGCAAGAAGCACCTCACCAAGGTGTCGATGATGAAGGACGCTGACCTCAACATTCTCTCGTCGGCGCCTGGGCGACGCCATCGCGCATCCCGGTCGGAGCTCCGATCAGCGAGCTCTCCTTCCACAACAGCGATCCCGTGGAGCGCAGCGTGCACTGGTCAGGCGGATCGACCTACCCGTCATGTTTGGTGGTGAGCAACTTCCACTCGAAGGTGCTTACCTTGAGGTGGTGGACTTCCTGTGGTCTTACCACACCATCTTGGGGGCGGCCATGCTACGTCAAGTTCATGGTGGTCCCCAACTACACCTACCTAAGTCAAGATGCTTGGGACCGAATGACATCATCACTTTGTGGGTGGCGCTTTCTGCGCCTCATGTGCGACCATGAGCATTTCATGCTGCGCCATAGCCATCATCAACTCGTCCAGAGCTCCCGTGGCTCGAGGAGTCATTGACCTGCCGGTCTGGATCGCAACAAACCAACCTCCTCGATGGCCTTACGCCCTCTCAGGAGGAAACCAAGCGGTAGAGGATCGACCCCACCCACCCAAGCAAGATGGTGCAGATTGGGACCCAACTCCTGCCCAAATAGAATGCGAGCTCGTCGACTTCCTACGCGCTAATCACGATGTATTCGCATGGAAGCCATCTAACTTGCCGGGCATATCATGGGACATCGCCGAGCACGCATCCGCACCTCATCTCGGGCTCGAAGCCCGCCAAGCGATGCACAATGTCGCTTTGACGATGAGAGGCGTGGGGCCGTGAAGCGAAGAGATCGCCAAACTCCTAGCGGTTGGATTCATTAGAGAGGTATTTCACCTCGATCGGCTTGCCAATCTCGTTCTTGTTAAAAAGAAGACCGGAAATGGAGAATGTGCGTAGATTATACTTGCCTCAACAAAGCGTGTCCAAAGGATCACTTTCCTTTACCATGCATAGACTAGATAGTCGACTCCACCTCGGGTTACAAGATCCTCTTTTTTCTGGATGCCTACTCAGACTATCACCAGATTGCGATGAAGAATCCGATCAGCTCATAACCTCGCTCATCACCCCATATGGTTTGTACCGCTACGTAACCATGCCTTTTGGTCTAAAGAACGCTGGCACCACCTATCAATGGTGCATGCAGCAATGCTTCGCCGACCAAATCAACCCGCTCGACCAACTTGATCAGGTCAACCGGCCAAAACCAACCATTGCCGTCTATGTTGATGACATAGTTGTCAAAATGGCTCAAGCTTGCGACCTGATCACAAACTTGGCCCACGATGTTCGCGAACCTCCGAAGGTTCAACATCAAACTAAATCTCAAAAATGTGTTTTCGGGGTTCCAAAGGAGAAGCTGCTTGGATACATCGTGTTGCCGAAAGCGTGGCATCGAGGCCAACCCCAAAAAAATCATGGCCATCTCTAACATGGGCCCTATACGCAATGTCAAGGGCGTACAAAGGCTCACCGGCTATCTGGCTGCCCAGAGCCGATTCATATCCTGGCTCGGCAAATGGGGGATGCCACTCTACAAGCTCCTCAAAAAGACAGATGCCTTCATCTATACTAATGAAGCTCAGCAAGCTCTAGAGAGCCTGAAAGCGTCACTGACGTCTGCCCCAATCCTCATCGCTCCCGAACAGGGAGAACCTCTCCTCTACGTCATAGCGAGCAACCATGTGGTGAGCGCCGCCCTAGTCATCGAAAGGGAGGAGCCGGGACACCACTTTCAGGTCCAGCGACCCATATACTTTGTCGGGGACGTACTCACTGACCCCAAGGTTCAGTACCCCTAGGTGTAGAAACTCCAATACGCCGTGCTGATGGTGACCCGAAAGCTCCTGCACTACTTCACGGACCACGAAGTCGCAGTCATCACTTCATACCCGCTCGGAGACATCATCCGCAACCGCGATGCTGTGGGATGGATCTCCAAGTGGGCACTCGAACTCATGGGCCATGACATCAGGTATATCCCCTGTACCACTATTAAGTCTCACGCTCTCGTGGATTTTGTCACCGAATGGACGGAGGTCCAGCTACCGACCCCAGACGTCACCCACGAGTACTAGATGATGTACTTCGATGGGTCCGTTATGGCGCCCGGCTCGAGGGCTAGAGTGGTTCTGATCTCCACTGATGGGAGGCCCCGATACGCCATCCACCTCCATTTTTTTGCCTCAAACAACACCATGGAATATGAGGCCCTCATCAACGGACTGCGCATCGCCATCGAGCTTGGTGCTACGCGACTCTACGCCCATGGTGACTTAGAGTTGGTCGTTGACCAAGTCATGAAGGAGTCCTCCAGCAAAATCCCCCTCATGGTAGCATACTACCAGGAGGTGTGCAAGCTTGAGGACAAATTCCACGGGATCGAGCTCCATCATGTCCCCCAAAAGGACAATGACGCCGCTGATTTTCTCATGAAATTGGCTGCCAGACGGATCCTATCTCCGGATGGGGTCTTCGTCAATGACCTCCACAAGCCATCCGCCCGCATCCTAGAAGGACCGATCCAAACACACCCCGATGCCAGCCAGGCGCTCGGGGGCTTTGACCCCAGTCCCTCCGTGACGGCGTCACCCGTCGACATCGCCGCGATGGCACTCGATCAAAGCGACTTCATGGGCACCGCTACCCGCCTACCTCCTCGTGGAGGTTGTCTCCCACCCGAGAGGACATTAGCATGATGGATCGCTCGATGCGCCAATACCTTCGTCGTGCTCGATGATGAACTCTACAAACGAAGTCCATCGGGGGTACTCATGAAGTGCATCCCTACCAACCAAGGGAAACAACTCCTCCTCGAGGTCCATGCCAGAATCTATGGACATCACGTGGCCCCAAGGTCGTTGGTCAGAAAAGCCTTTCATTAAGGTTTTTACTAGCTCACCATGCTACGAGATGCAAAGGAGGTCGTCCGCAGGTGTGAAGGATGCCAGTTCTATGCTCGGCAAACCCATTTGCTGTCACAGGAGCTTCAAACCATCCCCATCACACGCCATTCGTGTGGTGCAGGGCCTCAACATGGCGAGACCCCCTCAAAAAAAGCCCAGGCGGCTTCACTCACTAGCTCATAGCGGTTGACAAATTCACCAAGTGGATAGAGGCTAAGCCCATCACAAACATCCGCTCGAAAGAGGCGGTCAAATTCTTCCTCGACATCATCTACCGGTTCAGCATTTCTAACTGTATCATCACTGACCACGGAACTAACTTCACCAGGAAGAAGTTCCTGGACTTCAGTGATGGATACAGCATCAGGATCGACTGGGCATCGGTTGGACATCTGCATACTAACGGTCAGGTTGAGCACGCCAATGGCATGGTCCTCCAAGGACTTAAGCCACGCATCTTCGACTGACTCAACAAGTACACTAGGTGATGGGTTGTAGAGGTCCCAACGATCCTCTAAAGCATAAGAATGACCCCAAACCGATCTAGAGGGTTCACACCTTTCTTCCTGGCCTACGGAGCTGAAGCAGTGCTGCCCTCCGATCTCGACCACGGCGCCCCAAGAGTGAAGGCTTTCGACCGCGACCGAGCCACGGAGGATCAGCAAGACGCAGTTGACCTGCTCGAGGAGGCCCATGAGACGACCGCCATCCGCTCCACTCGCTACCAGCAATCTCTCCGCAGGTACCACAAAAGGAAGATCAGGGGGAGGATCCTCGAAGTCGGTGATCTCGTACTCCGGAGGACCCAATCAACGAAGGAGAAGGACAAACTCTCTCCACCATGGGAAGGTCCCTATACGGTGGCTGAGGTGATCCAACCGGGCACCTACCAACTGAAGGATGACAACGGCAACATTCTCACCAACACTTGGAACATTGAACAACTACGTCAATTTTTCCCCTAAATTCGGTCTTATCGCTTTTAGTTCAACGCTTGCTCCTATAAAGCGCCCTAGCCTGAACACTTTCAGTCTAGGTTGCTCGGGGGCTCCATGAGGGAACAATACCACCTATCCTTTTTACTATCACATGGTAAAAACTTTTTACCCGAACAAAAGGGCATTCCATTCCTTTGATTACCCTACGTAACTTTGTTTTTACTCCTGACCGAGCGCACCCTGCCATGACCTACGGTTACGAGCAGCCGAGCCTCGAGGGCCACGCCCAGGTTCTTAAAGTTGTAGCCTACGAAACAAACGGGCAGGTGCGAAAAAGAATGGATAAAAACAAAGCTATGCTAGGATAAAAAACAAGAAACGGATAGTGATTCTATCACAAAGCAGAACTGATGTATTCATTGATACAAAAACTATTCACATGGGGGCTCCCCCACAAACTTAACGATTACATTTGCTGACTACGTCTACTTTAAATGTTCTTGTGGCAGCTTTCGGCATCATCGGTGATGCTAAAGGTGATGCCACGGCACATGCCACCAAACATAACCACCACCGCAAGGACCCTACCGGTTTTGCTCCTCGACTTCAACGGCGCAATTGGTACCTCAAGGCGTCGCACCCATAGATGCTCGCGGCAGAAGAATGTGGAGATCCGGACTTTCTCATGTAGTCGAGGAAGCTCACTGCATGCAGAGACACTGTCCATCGAAGTATGGCCGCCATGACTAGAGGATGTCTCTTCAAGTTTTATGAACTGACCTACCTGAGCAGTGGCAAGGGCAAAACCCCCCACCAGCGTAGTCTTGAGCGGTTTCCCTCAGACAAGACTCCGCCCGAGAAAGATTCGTCGGAAGGAGTCCACGTGTGGCTCCATCTCGACGAAGGCCTCATGACGCCGACAAAAGCCGGCGACGCAGCATGCCCTCCAAAGCGCCACCTCCTTTGGTGAAAGTAGCCCCTTCTTGGTGAACGCGGCCAGCACCACCTCATCTATGCTAGATGACCTCTAGCTCGACATTACACTCCAAATTGATGAATGGGTCTATGAGTTCTCCTTTCCTCTCCCTTCCCTATTTAAAAGGCGAGATGCGAGAGGTTGAAGAAGGGGAAAGGATTAGGGCAAAAACCCTCTCCTTCCCCTATTCAATACTGAGGCAGAATGCGATGGGACATGTCTGACCGATGGGATGCACCATGCCCAACGAAACATTGCCTGGTTAGGCAAAACGTGGTGTGGGCATGGCCCACCACTACCGCACACCGCGCGCGGGAAACAAAGCGCCACCACGCACAGGTGGCCCTCCGCCTTCCCAGGCAATCCTTAGAAGAGCCCAACGACGAGATCTCCGTCCAGGAGAGACCAACGGGCTTCCTGAGACCATTGGATAGCTCAAGAGAACACCGAGAGACAGGTAAGGAGCAGAGGGATGCCCCATGTGGTCCAGGCCAACTCCGTCACAAACGGCGAACAAGGGTCCCGGTCGGACGCATCCGACGAGAGCTCCTCAAACCCGTCACTTGAGTAATTAAGGCAACCTTACCAAAACCCTTTATTTCATTTATTTTGCATGATCATTCATCCATTCACACATTCATTCATTCATCCCATACATCCGAAGCATCGCATATGCAGTCAATGCATCTCAACGCTTCGTATTGCGTCACGAAGCGGTAGTTGCCTCATTCAACATGAGCAACGACCAACTAGGGTTCGAAGGCTGGCCCATGAAGGGCTGAGGCAGGCCGCGTCAAAACAGAGCTGGGGAGAAACACAGATGAGCCCCGAGTGGCCCTCACCGGTCTGCTCCTTAGCGAGCGGGGACATCTCAACCTTCTTGTTCGATCCTAGTCTCAAGCTATGCCCACAAAATCTCCATCAAGAGGAGGCCAGTGGGCCACCTGGGTCGGTCTCCGGAATGACCCGGGCATCTACTAGGATGTAGGCTAAGGAGCAGTGGAATGCCACATGAGGGCTATGCCGACCCCATGACGAACGACGGACCCAGATTTCACTCTAACGCGCACATTAGCGAGCTCACCGAGCGCGTCACTCTCGAGCCATCGAGGCAAGCGACATTAGCTTCGGCCCCTCCGTAATGAAAACTATAGACAGGGTAATGCACAAAACCGACCCCTACCGAGCTCAACGGGGCTCAAAAGCCAAAACTGCCTCGGTTGCGCACGACGGGTCCACAAGTCCGTCTTGCCCGATCCCTCGGCTGCGCTCGACGCTAGGGTCCGCGAGCTCATCTCACCCGATCCCTAAACTGCCTCGGCTACGCACGATGGGTCCACGAGTTCGTCTCGCCTGATCCCTCAGCTACGCCCGACACTAGGGTCCGCAAGCTCATCTCGCCCGATCCTAAAAGCGCCTCATTTAGCATACGATGGGTCCACCACCGTCATCTCGCCCGATCCCTAGGCTCAGCTTTCGGCGCTAAGGTCCCGCAAGCTCGTCTTGCCCGATCCCAAAACTGCCTTGGCTACGCATGATGGGTCCACGAGTCCGTCTCACACGATCCCTCAGCTGCGCTCGACGCTAGGGTCCACGAGCTCATCTCACCCGATCCCTAAACTACCTTGGCTGCGCACGACGGGTCCAAGAGTCCATCTCGCTCGATCCCTTGGCTATGCCCGGCCAAGGTCTGTGGAGCTTCGTCTCGCCCGATCCCTAAAGCGCGCCTTTCGGTATTTTGCGCCACGACGGGTCCGCGAGTCCATCTTGCCCAATCCCTCGCCACGCTTGACGCTTAGGGTCCGCGAGCTCATCTCGCTTTGATCCCAAAACTGCCTCGGCTATGCACGATGGGTCCGCGAGTCCGTCTCACCCGATCCTCATTTGCGCTGACGCTTAGGGTCTGTGGAGCTCGTCTCGCCCGATCCCAAAACTGCCTCGGCTGCGCACGATGGGTCTACGAGTCCGTCTCGCCTGATCCATCAGCTACGCCCGATGCCAGGGTCCGCGAGCTTGTCTCGTTCGATCCCTCAACTGCGTCGGCTATGCATGATGGGTCCGTGAGTCCGTCTCGCCTGATCCCTCGGCTGCGCCCGATGCTAGGGTCCATGAGCTTGTCTCGCCCGATCGCTAAACTACCTCGGCTGTGCACGATGGGTTCACGAGTCCATCTCGCCCGATCCCTCGGCTACACCCAATGCCATGGTCTGCGAGCTCGTCTCGCCCGATCCCTAAACTGCCTTGGCAACGCATGATGGGTCCGCGACTCCATCTCGCCCGATCCCTCGGCTGCGCCCGACGCTAGGGTCTACGAGCTCATCTCGCCCGATCCATAAACTGCCTCAACTGCGCACGACGGGCTCACGAGTCCGTCTCGCATGCACACGCCCGCTGACAAAAACCCCCCAGGCGATACTACCTAAATTGCCCAGCGGCTCGGGGCTACACCATGCGAAGCGCTTTCGTGCGCACCACATCAAACAAACAAAAATTCCTCGTTGACTAAGCGAAGTACCCCAGACGATTCTACCCGAATCACCCGGGGGCTCGGGGTCTACAACCGTGGGTGCGCTCACGCGCACCCGCCGTCAAAACAAAAATCCCCTAGATGATTCTACCTGAATCGTCCGGAGGCTCGGGGGCTCCTGTCGGGTTCATAAACCTAGGGTCCCTCATGGACCAGCTTCCCAGCAAAGGCTTGGCCCAGCAGACAATGTCAAGAATAAATGCGCAACTCTTGGGCCGGCCCAAAAACTTAACGATAGGCCAGAATGGCGCTCGCTCGCCTTCGACTCTGGCCCGCCTCTCCGACCGAAAGGCCTCGCTTCTGACTCTAGCCCGCCTCTTCGACCGAAAGGCCTGGCCAAGGAGGAACGACGCCCGCTTCTGACTCCGACCCGCATCTTCGATCGGGGATACATGAACCTCTGCTTATAGCTCGTCTCCGACTGGCACAGTCGGAGCCGACTAGGACCAACCGACCGGGGACACCCGCTCGGTGAGGACTAGGAAGCGGGCGGAGCAAGTAAGACAGGACACTCAAGTCAAATCGCAAAACCGAGGACCGTACCCTGTACATCTGCAGGACAGTACCGACAGGGCATGTCATAAGAGTGCCCTGCAAACCTTCTAGGCTTGTCAGAACCCAAGCAGTATTGTGGGCGCCGAAGTTTTACCCTACAGTGTTATGGGAGCCATCAATTCCCATATCAGACGAACACGGTAAGACTCCCCACATGCCTCTGGGCATCAACAGTGTTGTGGGCGCCGTCATTTACTATACATAGTGAAGACGGTAAAAACCTCCCACATGCATCTGGCAACAACAGTGTTGTGGGCGCCTACAATCATCTTGTACCCGACGGCGTGAGCAACAAGACTTACCGGCATACGTACACTCTCCCTCTCTCACTTATAACACTATCCCCTTCATCTATAAAAGGGGATGCGCTCTCTCCCAGTAGGAGAGGATCAACTCTCCAACAACTGAAACACACTCCAACGATCCGAACAACCAAGGATTCCAACAGAGCACATGCTCTAATACTTAGCACATGCAGGAGCTCCCGTCTCTCTTGTCCCTTCGGTCCAGAGTCCGACCGGACCTCTTGCACCCCCCATCTTACTCCCTTCCGTTTGTAACCCCAATTTGAAACTTTGAGACACAGGCTCGTGGAATAAAGTCACCGACCGACTCAAAGCGGATATAGGGCACGTTGTTCTAACCAAGATAAACCACTCGTGTCATTGAGTGCTAGGCCACATTCGATCACAACGTATGGCAAAACTACAAATATTTATGTGTTGGTCACTTTACGCACCGACAACAAGGTTGATATGTGCCCTTATGTGTTGAGTTGTGATGAGTGATTGTCAAGATGACCGGCTTTGATTTAGTTTGAGACTAACCCCCTAGCGTGAGTGTGTGGGCAACATGTCTCTTAGTTGTGTTGGTGTGCACGTGTGGAGCACAGAAACGGTCGACCAGCCCTGCTAATGGGGCTAAACCCGCCCCAAACCCGTCCCAACCCGCAACTTATGAGAGAGCTTTCCTAACCCAACCCTTCCCAAACAATCAACTCCTCAACCCAACCCAACCCAACCCAACCCGCCGCTTAACTCAAGCAACCCGCAACTACGAAGCTAAGCGTCCTCATCCGCTTTAATGTGCCATGGCCCTTGGGAGCTGGGCCGTGCGGCGACGACATCTTCCGTGGCCGTGCGTGCGTACACCCTCTGGAGCTGGGCCCGCACGGCGGCTCGTGGAGCAACAAGACGCGGGAGAAGCAGCTGCGGGTTGGGAGCTTCGGTCTGAAGGGAGATGAGGCCGCCCGGTGATGGAGTAAGTAAGTTACAGTGCAAGTCAACCCGTCCCAACCCGCCCCAACCCGCTCTTGCAGTACCCCCAACCCGCCCCAACCCATGAGATGCCATGACCCATTTACACCCGTCCAAACAACCCCCAAATCAAAACCCGCCCCATAATACCCATTTCAACCCGACCCATTAGCAGGGGCTACTGATTACAGAACATGGAAAAGAATTATAAAGATTTATGACATTAAATAGTTGTACTATAAAAATATAATTAATGAAGAATCTAATGATATTTATTTGGTATCATAAATGTTATTATTTTATTATATGACGTTGGTCAACCTTAAGATGCTTTAACTCTCAAGAAAGTTTAAATGACTTATAATTTGGAACAGAGAGAATATACTATTAGCATTTAGTTAAAGTTAGAAAAATTATAATACTTTTTAATCACAGTACGGACACATACGCTTATATAATACATGTATGTACACTGATCGACTAATATGAACTAGGTGAACAGTAGAGGTTCACTATATTAATAAACTTAAATAGCTAAGCTACAATTTGTTCACAGAAAAATTGTTATATTATTATGCAAAAATAAGGTGAGAACATTTGACTAACTCAGATTTCGTACGTCCTGTACTTATGAACAAATTAAATTGCGCCGACTAGAATACCAAAGTTTCAGTCCAGCAAAACCATAGACTTGAGCGCGGCACCGGCACGCCAGCAAATACGCATGTGGGCAGCTAAAAAGTCCTAGTACGTAGGAGTACGGCAGCTACTAACCATAACTCCTAAAGAAGACAATTAGCTAGACGTACGATTACAGTAGTTTTGAAAAGATGGGCTCTAAACGTACACTTTGTTGAACCAGCTCTTAACAATGCAGGTTTCATACGGACCAGGTGCCATCACCACCTGGTAAAAACTAACAAGTCAACGCCCAGGTCGCCTCGATCTGTCGTCACCTATACTGCACTTGCAATGTGCGACTAGCTTCCTGCTGGGTTCCGATTCTTCAACGGTGGGCGCCTTGCGGGTCAAGATTACGTTACTGATTACTAGTAACGGTAAAGCATGCATGGAAGCTGTGAAAGTTTATATACAACTATGCGCTCCGAGCAAAGATATATCAAATAAGCACAGCTTTAACCATTGGACCTGTTCAGCAGCCATTTTTTCGGTGGCAGCAGCCGCTCACATGTTAGAGCAAGTACAATAAAGTGTAAGTGAGTTGTTATGCTGAAGTGGAGGAGAGAGAGAGCAGAAGCGCGCCGTAAGTTTTCAGCTGACTTATACGTAAGAACCAATAAACTTTATGAGAGACAGGTAAGTCATGTATTAACAGTGAAGAGCAAATTACTATATGGGTTGGCTGAGAGATGGGCTACAAAGATCCATACAGCAAGCAGCAGGTTATATTATTAGCCTTGCTCTTAGTGTGGCAACGCTAGTAGCTGCTACAGCAAACATAGACATTACAATGTTTTTACAACTGTAACACATGGGAAAAGTATGTTACTATAAAGCGATTCAATTTTCATTAGAAATATGCTCCTTTTGTTTTCAGAAAATTAACATGTAAAAAGTAATTTGTAAATAAAAGAGAAAAGATTTAACCCTTGGGACAACCCAAACTAGCACTGATTTGAAATTGAAGGAAGTTGTTATAGAAAGCCTGTCAGGGCAAAGTTGTTTCCTCACTCGTAAATTTAAAACATCTTTTAAAAAACCAGCTCTTTAAATTAACGCCTCTAAAATTGATGTAAAAACATAGAAAGATTAAGTGCTACTTTAAGAAAGTTCCATAATATGCCAAATCTAGTGGAGGGTTTTATTCTCATTAAGACGCCGTTCGGTTAGGCGTTCCCAGCCACTCTAGGTCAGGATCATTTCTAAGCCAGTACAAATTATAGAACAGTTCCAAGCCAGGAACAATTCCAGGCCATTCCAAGCTACAAAGGAACAAAGCCTAAATGAGGTGATATATACGCAACTAATGACATGACACTAGACTTATGAGAGAGAAGAGGGAGGGATTTGATCTAGCTAGATGCAATTGGTTGTACACTCTTTGTAAGATATGGAAACTATTCCACACTAACATTGGAAGAAAAATTTTCATTTCATCTAACAATCCTCCAATCCCATGTCACACATTTAATGCTATATGACCGGAATATAAAACAATTGAATTGAAAGTATGCATTTGAAGATGTGATTTTCTTCATCAACATAAAACCACTCTCGATGATGTGGCAATGGCATCGTGTTGAAAACAACGAACAAAACGAAACTTCTTTTTACGGTTGACCAGTAGTTCTATTCGCTTACCATTGGCTTTATGAAAATAAAGTCATTCTTAAATAAATACATGGATGACCTAAGCACAACATACCCCACAGTACTCCCACACATCCTTATGTACCGTACCGCAGCTGTACATTACCATCTCTCTCTCTCCTTTTGACCAGCCGTCATAAAAAATTGATGTTGCGACCATTAATTAATAATTAGGTTTCCTCCAACAATTAACCAATAAATTTGATCAGAATTCATCAGAAAATTTGTCAAGTTCCCAAGATACAATACGAAGATGCCACAAAGATAGGAAAAAAGAGAGCACAAGTTGCACGCGCTGTCACGTACCATAGTTGGGCTATAAAAGGCGTCCCAAGGCGACATCCATGAGCAGCTGTGAAGCCAACAAATCAGCTACAGCCTACAGGGTGCTGCTTGAGGGACGGTGCAGTGCGGAGTGGGTTATCCTTTCCGCCGTACAAAGGTACCTGTACTGCCCTTGACTACTACAGTCTACAGAGGAAGCCGCCGGCGACAGAAAGATGGCACAAGCCGGTGCCGGAGGTGGCCTGGAGATGGTGCCCCACAGCGGCGACCTGGAGCTGGAGCTGCCGGCGGTGAACTGGCTACGGCAGGACTCGCTGTACCGCGACGCCACGAGGCCAGCCCACGCCGCCCATCATGGACGGCAGGAGAGCTGGGTTCGGACGCTACGGCTGGCATTCCAGTGCGTGGGGATCATGTACGCCGACCTCGGCGCGTCGCCGCTCTACGTCTACGCCAACACCTTCAAGTATGGCGTCAAGCATGAGGACGACGTCCTCGGAGTACTGTCCATCATCATCTACAGCTTCATCCTCTTCACCATGATCAAGATCGTCTTCATCGCGCTCTACGCCAACGACGAGGGTGACGGTGCGGTCGACGATGCTACCTAGCTACTGAATTTAATTCACCATGATCTTTCTTGTCATGAGATGAGTTGCAAAATCGACACGGAGCTAACAAGGTGCACGTACATACGTTATTTGCTCGGTTTTCGTCAGGTGGAACGTTTGCTCTACTCGTTGATCTCGCGGTACGCCAAGATCTGCCTGATCCCAAATCAACAGGACGAGGACGAGCTCGTGCTAAGATACAAGAATCAAGCAAAGCCGTCAGCGACGCGAAGGAGGGCTCAGTGGATGAAGAACCTCCTTGAGACGAGCAAGGCAACAAAGGTTCTGCTTTTCTCCCTTACCATCCTTGCGACTGCGCTGGCCATCAGCGACTGCATGCTAAACCCTCCAATCTCTGGTACGTACATATATAACATCCACTACCGGAGACTGTGTAGTCACCGAGTGCCCCGACAATTACCGAGTGTCAAAAGTCGGGGCACTCGGAAAAAAGTGATTACCGAGTGCCAACACTCGGAAAACATAAACACCCGGTAGTCAACCGCTTTACCGAGTCAGCACACTCGGTATACTCAGACACTCGGTAAAACCACAAGTTTACCGAAGGGGTGCACTCGGTAAAAACGGTCACTCGGTATTGACGTGCCACGTCACCTAGGATAGCAACCGTGCCCAAACGGCGTCAAGGCATGACATGTTTACCGAGTGTTATGATCATACACTCGGCAAACATGAAATTTTTACCGAGTGTTGGGCCAATACACTCGGTAAACACTATCTTTTACCGAGTGTATTTTCCCAACACTCGGTAAAATTCAACCAAATTTCTTGTTTTTCCCTTCATTCTTTTTCCTCTATCCACATATGATATTTAGTACTCCATTCCAAAATATGGTGTTTATTTCGATTTATTTACTATATTTCACAAAATTTTCATTCTTTATGAAAATTAGGAACATATCGTGTGAATTTAATTGTAATAATTAAAATCGAACTCGATAAATCACAAGATTGGAAGAATTAACATTGAAGCATACATCTATGTTATAGAAAAAATTTCATAACGTTTTGGAAGTATTTTTACATTAAATCATTTGCCCGAACACGGTACATCTCCCAAAGGGACGCTAAACATTCAAAATGACGAGTAGGATTTCTATTAAGAGTGAAATTCAACATTATGATTTGAACTTGGAATTTTTAGATAGTAAATAGATGACATGAAATAGTTCATGTGAAAGTTTGGTGAATTTTAGGATTAAATTGGCATTTTTCTTTTTTGTTTTGCATGAAATAATGGATACTTTTACCGAGTGTGACCTCAAACACTCGGTAAAGGTTAGCCACGGCCCACCTGCCTGCCATGCTTATGTTTTACCGAGTCTTAGAGATCGGGCACTTTCAGTAAACATGTACCAGTGGTTGCATGGTGCTTGAGTTTACCGAGTGCCGTACATCTAGGCACTTTCGGTAAATGTAACGATTGAACAAGCCGCTTTCTCCCTCAAATCAGGCGTAAACTCCTAAATTATAGGGCCCACATGCACTGTCCATCGTCCAACGACCTTTGACATCTATGCATATGTTCCCGATAACTTAAGAAGATCGCCGGGTGTCCTCGGAGAACCCCGAATCATCCACGATTTCCGGCGGGATCACATTACTGAGTCATTGTAGTATTACAACAGTTTATTCAAATAGATACATCGAGTAAAAATATAGCGGAAGTCTTACAATAACTTAGTTTACAAAACATTTATTTCAAACCTTACAAACTAAGTTCGATTATTAATACAAACCAAAGTAGTGGAGTGGCATTATAATATATTACAAAACACACAATTTAAGTTTGCCTACCCCAAAGGCCACACATTTACTTAACGTCATCGCACAGAACAACAGTCATGCAGCACGATCCAAAACAGATCTGCACATGAGCCTCACCTGCAACAAGGGTCAACGAACCCTGAGTACGAAAGTACTCAACAAGACTTAACCGAAATAAAAACTGATAAGACTCAGGAATGCAGGCTCAGGGATTCAAGGTATGGCTTTAGCAATAATCAAAGTTCTTTTGCGTAAAAGCACTTTAACAAAATTCTTTGTATCAATATTTAAAATCTCATAAGATCATATACAAAGCTGACACGATCCGTATTGAGATCATGAAACTTCATATCCAACACTTTCTCGAACCATTCTCAAGTTCCAGTTATTAATACTACGATGATGAACAGAGAAGTGAGTCTCCATAACCGAGGAGCAACGACGATTCGAACCGATTATAAACCCAGCTGGGAATTTCAGACCACACGACATATGCAGGTCCCTGACCTACATATACCAACCTACCCTCAGATCCTCTAAAACAAGAACGGGTCCGCGCCACCCGAGAATACAGTACTCCACACTCCAGCCCATTGCCACGTGGGTACACGCTATTCCCGCCATCTCTCCACTCCCAGTGCGCGAGTAGCCATTCTCGTAATAGAATAGCCAAGTTAAGGCTTACCGGAGTATGTGGTTAGTACTACAAAGTCTCACCGCACGCAGTTCACCAACGGTACGGACCTTAATCGACACAGGCGGAAAGAACCTGCTCACAAGACATTACCAGGTCTTGTGGCTCACACACACCGAGTCCGCCCGGTCTAGATTTATTACTCCACATTACCATATCACATGATAACATAAGTAACCAAAGTTCCATTTAAAACTCGCAGGTGACAGGTAATCACCCAACTTTGATTGGTCTAAGCAGAGCTAAGCATAACTAGGCATATACGATTTTAAACGGGTAACAAGGTAGATATGGAACAACAAGGTTGATAATGCAACAATTAGGTTTCCACTTGACTTCTAATCACTTAATGCAGTATATGAAAGCAAAAGCGAAATCAATTTGTAAAACACAAGGTAGGGTTTAAATGCATCCGGGGCTTGCCTTCGATCCGACACAAGTCAGTTCAGTTAGCTTTCATCATCTTGGTGACATCTCCGGTCCTAGTACTTGCTTAGTCCTTCCATCTTCGGGATAAATCCACCAAACCCAAACTTCGAGCTCAGCTTCACATCACATCCTTCACGTGGTTCATCTAGCGTATCTAAATGAGATGCAAGATGCATGTATATGAATGTGATGAATGATAACACAAGATACATCACATAAGCATTCAAGACAAACACAAGATTATGCAAAACATAGACACCAATAGCTATTTAACTAACATCATACAACTAACTACAGAGAGCAAGCACATCAAGCATGACACCAGTTTAACAAGGTCACAAGTATCATAACTTGACCATCAACAAGGGCATAAACCACACTTAGCAACACATGGAGTAAACAACCACAACTAGCATATGTCTATTTCGGGACTGGAAACAATAGCTTCATGTTTGGATCATAACTAGAGTTCTACAAATCCAAAAGCCATGCAACAAGACATTCTGGAAAGCTTATAAAATCTTCTACAATTCATCTTTAATCATCTTAGCATGATTCTCAAGTTAACTAAGTCAAATATACCCATTTACCGAAACTGGTCCCCGAATGACAGAGAGCAGCCATTTCTGAAACCCAACTTTAAACAGGCATAACTCACAAACCACAAGGCCAAATACCACCAAATTTTAACAGCAGCTAGATACATAAATTATCTACAACTTTGTTATTAACAAGTTTCTCGAAAAACATCATTATCATGAGGTAATCCAAACAGTCCCAAAAACTGTCCCGAAACAACAATTGCAAGAAAATAATTATTAACTTATGTTGCAAAACACATAATTGGGCAAAACCAACTTTACCAACATTTCACACATGACTAAAGAACACCAGAAAGCATGGTGCTCACCTCTAAATAAATTTTCTCTTAAGCATTTCTTAATTTATTTAGACATCAAGGTGTATTTATGAACATATACCAAAAATGCACAATAACTTCTACAAAAATTACAGTAGCTCACATATCCTCTCAATAGTCTACTGTACAAATTTCATACCATTTGCATAAGTATAGCTGCCTCTATGAAAAGATAATTTGCTATTGCAAGAAATCATGTGAGAGCGAGATAAACCAAAAACTCACTCATACTTCATCCAATACTCATGAAATTTTTACCACACATCAACTATCACATGAGTAGCATGCCACAAAATTTCACTTCATTTGGAGCCCTAGATATTCAGTTATGAAAATAACAAATTCAACTAGCATTAAAACCCTACTGCACAAATCTATTTTTGCAGCTAAAACTTTAAACTAAAACATGTCATACTATAGATCTACTGCATAGACAATTTCACAAGGATTCCAAAAAGTCCTCATTTGCTATGTTACGAATTTCCTATGAATTACTATGAATTTTCAAAGTTCCAGCCGATTTCAAAGCAAACAGGTCCAAAAGGCACTATTCACATGAGTCTACTACGGTTCACGTAAAAGCCCCTCACAAATCTCGAATTTGAAGACGAAGTCCCTGGTCGCGATTTTCAGAAATGAGAGAGGACGGGAGAGACGCGATTTCCGGCGGCCGATGCTCGTGGCGGCAATTGAAGGGGTGGTCGAGCGGCGGGTGGCGAGGCGAGCTCGAGGATGACCGCAGCTCGGCCCGAGGTGGCCCGTGATGACCTGGCCACGCGAGCCCGCGGCTCGGCGGTGGAGCAGCACGGCGGCAGGGAGCCTCAACGTGCCCTGTTGATAAGACGAAAGCAACCGACTTGCTTACGAGCATCACGGCACAAAGGTAAGCGCAAAACAAGAGAGAGATGGCGAGAGCGCCGGAATAGGCCGCCCACAATACGGAGAAAGCGAGCTCGACAGCCATGACGACTGACGGCCGCGAGGAAAAAGACGGCTCATCGATGACTTCGATGAAATTGGACGGCGGCGGGAGCGAGTCAAAGTGCTGCGCATGGATGTGGCGAAGCTTTCGGTACGCTCAAATTGGCGAGGATGAGCGATGGAGGTGGTGTTCACCGGCAAGAATGGACGACGGCGGCGACGGCGAACAAAGGAAATGAAAAGGAGGAGAAACGGCGGACGGCACAAGCTATAAAAGACGGCCAGAAGCAAGAGGAAACCACGTGAGAGTCTTCTCAGCGCCAAGACGACGCCGAGGGCGGCCACAATCGCGCCTGAAAGCTAGAAGAAACTTCGCCGTCGGTGAGGTGTCGCTCATGGTCTTATTCACCGGAATTACAGAATCGCCACTAGTTTTTGAAACCCAAATTACTCCCAAATTTGTATAACAACTAAAAATCTCCAAAAATAAAAGTTGTTCAAAATTAAAAGTTCTACAACTTTGCTTTTGTAACCATACCCAAATTCGGCCTACATTTTGAAATGCAAATTTGAATTCAAAACGGGACATTTAAAGAATTACGCCTTTTCAAATTACTTCAAATTTTACTAAACAACTTTGAAAACTCCAAAAACAAACTTTGTACAACTCGACAAGCTCTACACTTTTGCTTTAAGGCCCAACCCCAAAATGTGCTTTGATTTTTAAATGGGTTTTCCGGGATAAAATTAATTGCTAGAAATCGTGGTTTTTCAAAATTCAAATTAAAACCAAGATTTCAAACTTGATTCAAACCATTCCACTCAACACATACAACATAAAAGTAAACTTGTTTTAGGAGATTTTTACACCAAAAATTCACAAAGCTATATAATCACCATTATTGACATTATTTCATGTAACATATAAAACACTTTATAAACAACATTTACATGCTATAAATTAAACATGAAATGCATTAATAACTTGATGCTTGATGATTATGCATAATGATGACATGATTAATTTCTTAATTACTTTTTAACATCTGGGATGTTACAATCCTTCCCCCTTAAAGAAATCTCGTCCCGAGATTTAAAGAGTGCGAAAAGCGTTGGGTTGAGTAGTGGAAAAGGAAATGTGTCAAACACATTAACTTTCAAGTTGTTCAGAAAACAAGGGTGGGTTTTGAGATTACAACGAGATCAAAAAGACAGTTGTAAGGGACAAAGGATTTAGTAATTTCAATGGAATGATGGAACACGAATTCCAAATGAAAGTTCAAAGATGAGTGAATCACATTAATTGTAGAGCTATAATGGATCATGACCGTGAGACCTCGATACCAATGAGCGCCCAAAGATATTTCCTTATGGGCTGCAGTCCACAGAGAGACCCAGTGTTTCGACGCCAACACCGTAAATCACGGATCATGGCACCACCATAGGTCACAACTAAAGTAACTCACAAGTAACACTTGTTAAGCTAGCAAGATCAAGGAACTAACATGTGTTGCATTAGGAGAAACCAAGACATAACACATGCATAGGTTGAAGAATTCAAGGATTAGTCCCAAGTTTCAACATTGAGTAGATGGGGAAAATTAAAGTGCATCAAAAGTTCCAAATGATGTAGAACTTATGAGCAAAAATAAGCAAGGAGTGGTTTACTGGCAAAGCTTGGTACATGACCAAATTCATTGGGACAAAAATAGCTATAACAAGTAATAGCCATTCTCAAAATGAAAGGAGGAAGTTTTAAACATCATTATATTTCAACTTCATATGAATACTTATAACTAGAGCATATGCAGTGTTTCATTAATGACATGATGCATGAATCGTCCGTACGAAACTTTAAACACCAAAGCTCATAAAGTACATAAACAATAGTTCTAATTATATAGGGCATAATAAGATTACTACTCCACCACACAAAGCCTTTTTAATCAAATAAGGAATGGGAGGAATGAATCAGATAAGCCGGAAGCAATTTGGACCAAATTAACAAGTTAAATAGATTTGTCCCAAATCATTTTGAAGTTTTTGTAAATCAATACAACAAAGACTTTGTAACGATCGCTCGATACCATTACATGGCGTAACCTCCTAAATTATAGGGCCCACATGCACCTGTCACTGTCCGACGACCTTTGACATCTATGCATATGTTCCCGATAACTTAAGAAGACTGTCGGGTGTCCTCGGAGAACCCCGAATCATCCACGATTTCCGAGCAGGATCACATTACAGAGTCATTGTAGTATTACAACAGTTTATTCAAATAGATACATCAGAGTAAAATATAGCGGAAGTCTTACAATAACTTAGTTTACAAAACATTTATTTCAAACCTTACAAACTAAGTTCGATTATTAATACAAACCAAAGTAGTGGAGTGGCATTATAATATATTACAAAACACACAATTTAAGTTGCCACCCTTAAAGGCCACACATTTACTTAACGTCATCGCATGACGTACAACAGGTCATGCGCAAGACGATCCAAAACAGATCTGCACATGAGCCTCACCTGCAACAAGGGTCAACGAACCTGAAACGAAAGTACTCAACAAGACTTAACCGAAATAAAACCGATAAGACTCAGAATGCAGGCTCGAGGGATTCAAGGTATGGCTTTAGCAATAATCAAAGTTCTTTTATGCGTAAAAGCACTTTAACAAAATTCTTTATCAATATTTAAAATCTCATAAGATCATATACAAAGTCGACACGATCCGTATTGAGATCATGAAACTTCATATCCAACACTTTCTCGAACCATTCTCAAGTTCCGATTATTAATACTACGATGATGAACAGAGAAGTGAGTCTCCATAACCGAGGAGCAACGACGATTCAACCGATTATAAACCCAAATTGGGAATTCCAGACCACCACGACATATGCAGGTCCCCGACCTACATATACCAACCTACCTCGGATCCTCTAAAACAAGAACGGGTCCGCGCCACCCGAGAATACAATACTCCACACTCCAAATTTCCATTGCCACGTGGGTACACGCTATTCCCGCCATCTCTCCACTCCCGGTCTTGCGAGTAGCCATTCTCGTAATAGAATAGCCAAGTTAAGGCTTACCGGAGTATGTGGTTAGTACTACAAAGTCTCACCGCACGCACGCAGTTCACCAACGGTACGGACCTTAATCGACACAGTCGGAAAGAACCCGCTCACAAGACATTACCAGGTCTTGTGGCTCACACACACCGAGTCCGCCCGGTCTAGATTTATTACTCCACATTACCATATCACATGATAACATAAGTAACCAAAGTTCCATTTAAAACTCGCAGGTGACAGTAATCACCCAACTTTGATTGGTCTAAGCAGAGCTAAGCATAACTAGGCATATACGATTTTAAACGGGTAACAAGGTAGATATGGAACAACAAGGTTGATAATGCAACAATTAGGTTTCCACTTGACTTCTAATCACTTAATGCAGTATATGAAAGCAAAAGCGAAATCAATTTGTAAAACACAAGGTAGGGTTTAAATGCATCCGGGCTTGCCTTGATCCGACACAAGTCGGGCCAGTTAGCTTTCATCATCTTGGTGACATCTCCGGTCCTAGTACTTGCTTAGTCCTTCCATCTTCGGGATAAATCCACCAAACCCAAACTTCGAGCTCAGCTTCACATCACATCCTTCACGTGGTTCATCTAGCGTATCTAAATGAGATGCAAGATGCATGTATATGAATGTGATGAATGATAACACAAGATACATCACATAAGCATTCAAGACAAACACAAGATTATGCAAAACATAGACACCAATAGCTATTTAACTAACATCATACAACTAACTACAGAGAGCAAGCACATCAAGCATGACACCAGTTTAACAAGGTCACAAGTATCATAACTTGACCATCAACAAGGGCATAAACCACACTTAGCAACACATGGAGTAAACAACCACAACTAGCATATGTCTATTTCGGGACTGGAAACAATAGCTTCATGTTTGGATCATAACTAGAGTTCTACAAATCCAAAAGCCATGCAACAAGACATTCTGGAAAGCTTATAAAATCTTCTACAATTCATCTTTAATCATCTTAGCATGATTCTCAAGTTAACTAAGTCAAATATACCCATTTACCGAAACTGGTCCCCGAATGACAGAGAGCAGCCATTTCTGAAACCCAACTTTAAACAGGCATAACTCACAAACCACAAGGCCAAATACCACCAAATTTTAACAGCAGCTAGATACATGAATTATCTACAACTTTGTTATTAACAAGTTTCTCGAAAAACATCATTATCATGAGGTAATCCAAACAGTCCCAAAAACTGTCCCGAAACAACAATTGCAAGAAAATAATTATTAACTTATGTTGCAAACACATAATTGGGCAAAACCAACTTTACCAACATTTCACACATGACTAAAGAACACCAGAAAGCATGGTGCTCACCTCTAAATAAATTTTCTTAAAGCATTTCTTAATTTATTTAGACATCAAGGTGTATTTATGAACATATACCAAAAATGCACAATAACTTCTACAAAAATTACAGTAGCTCACATATCCTCTCAATAGTCTACTGTACAAATTTCATACCATTTGCATAAGTATAGCTGCCTCTATGAAAAAGATAATTTGCTATTGCAAGAAATCATGTGAGAGCGAGATAAACCAAAAACTCACTCATACTTCATCCAATACTCATGAAATTTTTACCACACATCAACTATCACATGAGTAGCATGCCACAAAAATTTCACTTCATTTGGAGCCCTAGATATTCAGTTATGAAAAATAACAAATTCAACTAGCATTAAAACCCTACTGCACAAATCTATTTTTGCAGCTAAAACTTTAAACTAAAACATGTCATACTATAGATCTACTGCATAGACAATTTCACAAGGATTCCAAAAAGTCCTCATTTGCTATGTTACAATTTCCTATGAATTACTATGAATTTTCAAAGTTCCAGCCGATTTCAAAGCAAACAGGTCCAAAAGGCACTATTCACATGAGGTCTACGGTTCAGAGAAAAGCCCCTCACAAATCTCGAATTTGAAGACGAAGTCCCCGGTCGCGATTTTCGAACAGAGGGCGCCGGAGAGAGCGATTTCGGCCGGCTGATGCTCGTAGGCGGCAATTGAAGGGGTGGTCGAGCGACGGGGTGGCGAGGCGAGCTCGAGGATGACCGCAGCTCGGCCCGAGGTGGCCCGTGATGACCTGGCCACGCGAGCCCGCGGCTTTCACGGTGGTGAAGCAAAGACGGCAGCGGCGAGGAGGAGCCTCAACGTGCCTGTTGATAAGACGAGCAACCGACTTGCTTACGAGCATCACGGCACAAAGGTAAGCGCAAAACAAGAGAGAGATGAGCGAGCAGCGCCGGAATAGGCCGGCCACAATGGAGAGGCGAGCTCGACGGCCATGACGGACGGACGCGAGGAAGAAGACGGCTCGGCGATGACTTCGATGAAATTGGACGGCGGAGCGAGTCAAAAAGTGTTTAGCAGCATGGATGTGGCGAAGCTTTCAAAATAAGCGCTCAAATTGGCGAGAGGATGAGCGATGGAGGTGGTGTTCACGGCGGCAAGAATGGACGACGGCGACGGCGAACAAAAGAAATGAAAAGGAGGAGAACGGCGACGGCACAAGCTATAAAAGACGGCCAGAAGCAAGCAGAGAAACCACGTGAGTCTTCTCGCGCCAACCTGACGCCGAGGGCGCCCACAATCGCCTGGAAGCTAGAAGAAACTCGCCAAATCGGTGAGGTGTCGCCCATGGTCTTGCTTCACCGAATTACAGAATCGCCACTAGTTTTTGAAACCCAAATTACTCCCAAATTTGTATAACAACTAAAAATCTCCAAAATAAAAGTTGTTCAAAATTAAAAGTTCTACAACTTTGCTTTTGTAACCATACCCAAATTCGGCCTACATTTTGAAATGCAAATTTGAATTCAAAACGGGGACATTTAAAGAATTACGCCTTTTCAAATTACTTCAAATTTTACTAAACAACTTTGAAAACTCCAAAAACAAACTTTGTACAACTCGACAAGCTCTACACTTTTGCTTTAAGGCCCAACCCCAAAATGTGCTTTGATTTTTAAATGGGTTTTCCGGGATAAAATTAATTGCTAGAAATCAGGGTTTTTCGAAAATTCAAATTAAAAACCAAGATTTCAAACTTGATTCAAACCATTCCACTCAACACATACAACATAAAAGTAAACTTGTTTTAGGAGATTTTTACACCAAAAATTCACAAAGCTATATAATCACCATTATTGACATTATTTCATGTAACATATAAAACACTTTATAAACAACATTTACATGCTATAAATTAAACATGAAATGCATTAATAACTTGATGCTTGATGATTATGCATAATGATGACATGATTAATTTCTTAATTACTTTTTAACATCTGGGATGTTACAAAATCATTTCCTACTTTCACACACACACCGCACACGCCTCCCCACCGCCGCGGCCGCCTCCTCCCCTCCACCACCGCCGCCACCGGGCGGTCCCCCACACCCGCCGCCATCGGAGAGAGACGGAGAGAGAGAGAGGCAGCACACCGGCGCGACTGGACGACGATCCCCTCCGCCCGGCGCCGCCCGTGCTCCTCCTTCGCCTCCCGTTCCGTGAGGTGGGGTGGGGTGGGCCCCAGCAGCAGCCAGCCGCGACGGCGAGCACTCTCTCCCTCCCCGACCGCGGCCTCCCCTTCCGACGTGCTCCCCCCCGCACCGGTGGGCGACAAGGGACCCCTCGCCTGCTCCGTCGACGCCAGTGTACCTGCCTGCTGCCCACCTCTCCCCTCCGTCTGGTGGCGCCAAGTGATGCAACTAGTATTAGTAGATGGTCACCAAACATCATGGCGCTGTGATGCTTTTCATTTGATTGAGTGTCCTTTTTTCTAAGTAGGTCATGATTTGTTCAACTTTGAATGTAAGGAACCTTTGTTTACAACTACATGACACAACTGATATATGTTCACCACTAAGGCCTGATTTGATCAAAACAAAGGACGTGTGGGGAAATTTTAGAGGATTGGAACTATAGGAAAGTTTCTTGGAGAGGTGGACCACAAAGACCGGGTTTTCAATGTATATGGATGCCTGGTTATCAAGCACCAGTAGCTGATTCCCAGACGGTATTTGTCCCGACAAATTGTTGTAAGACAAATTCAAGTGGTCGAGTGCGCTTAGAGATGATACGCTCTTAGGGATTTCTCCGAAAGCCCATTACGTGATAGATCCAAAGATTCCAAATGAATCGTAAGGCACCGATATTCATTGGGATTGTCCCGCTTAGATCATTCCAAGAAAGGTTTAAGCTTGTCGGTCACAATAAGTGCACTAATTTCTTCGAGAATATGCCCCGTTAAGTCAAGTTGCAAGACAGATCCAAATTTACCATAAACTGATTCCAGCTTGTAAATTCAAGTTCTTTGCCCTTTAGTGACAAGCGATAAACTATCATTGTACAACGTGCTCATGTGAATGAACTCATTAGGCCCAAATCTCATCCCTCCGTAAAATGACAATCCATAGTAGACGACAACATTTGAAAGTGACAATCCATAGTAGACGACATCCGAAAGTGAGCCATTGCCGGCAGGAATGTGGGACATGGCCTCCAAATTCACAAGTGACGTGGGGATCATCCCCGAGAAATTGTTAGAAGCTAGGTCTAAAAACGAAGATCTTTCATCTTGCTAAGCTCGAAAGGGATGTCACCAAAGAACATATTTGAACGTAACCTCGAAATGCTAAGGACGACAATTTCTCTCCTATCCATGTCGGTAAGCTCCCGAAAACTGATTAAATGCAAGATCAAGAAATATTAGGCGCTGGCATTTTGGAGAAAAAGAGGAATGGTCCCGAAAGATCTGTTGTCATATAAGTTGAGCATAAAGATTTCTGAAATCATCGGCAAGCTTGGGTTGGAACTTGAAGACCCATTCTTCGTAGATGTGTTCCTTCTTCTTCTGAATCGTCCCAAAGAATTAGGAAATGGACCTTGCAATGAGATTTCTGATAGATCTACAAATTGTAAGTACTTCAATTTGCAAAAGGAATTTGGACCGGCTTTTGTTTTCCTCGCAAAGTTGACATACAAGCACAATATTGCAGGAATCCACATCCTCTGTTGATGTTGTATTCTTATTTTTACTTTGGAGGAATTGATCTTATTTCCGGTTTATTGCTCTAAACCGCAATATCGTCTATATGTTAGGATGGATGACCGTCGCGGATGTACACGGGCTATCGAAGAGGGGTCAATACACAAATGAATGGATTGAGAAGGCCAATGATTTCATGACGAAGGCATTTGCAAACGGACGGCGACATGCCCGATGTCCTGTAGGAAGTGTAAGAACAAGGCAATGAAAACATATGAGGAGATGAGTAAAGATCTTGTCAACAATGGATTTGTAGAGAACTATACCCGGTGGACCATGCATGGTGAACGCCATCGTGCGAGAGAAGAGGTCGTGAGACAACGGATCGAGGAGTTTGATTACAAGCCGGGTGGCGAAAATGTTAAATGACCATGACATGGCTTTCGATGAAGGAAGTGCAGAGCAGAGGAGCGAGCAAATCGCAAAGGCATTTTACGCCATGTTGGATGCGGCACAACAACCCCTTCACGGCGCACCAATGTTTCTAAACCGGATGCCATTGCACGCCTAATGGTCGTGAAGTCCCGCTTTAGCCGGAGTAGAGAATCCTTCGATCAATCATTGATGATGGTTGGCACCCTACTTCCGGATGATCACGTTACGCCAAAGAACACATATGAGTCAAATAAAATCCTTCGTGCACTCAAGATGTCGTACGAGCGAGATACATGCTTGTCCGAACGGATGCATCTTATTCGTGGGAGAACATGCCGACGATAAGTAATGTCCGGTGTAAGGCATCTAGGTACATTGAGTTAGAATCTGGTGATGGTCGGAAGACGCAAACAAAAGTCGGCGCAAAGATCCTGAGGTACCTTCCTTTCATACCGAGGATTCAACGGCTTTTCATGAGCGAGGAATCCGCAAAACAGATGACGTGGCACAAAACTGGACGCCGATACACTGACAAGATGATACATCCGTCCGATGGTGAATCATGGAAAAGCTTCGATCGGAAGCATACCGACAAAGCTGACGAGGCTCGTAATGTACGCATTGCACTGGCAACTGATGGGTTCAATCCTTATGGAATGGGTTCTTCACCATACACATGTTGGCCCGTATTCGTCATCCCTCTCAACCTCCCACCTGGCGTCGCCTTTCAACGGCAAAATATTTTCTTGTCACTTATAATTCCAGGACACCCGGGGGCTAATATGAGTGTGTACATGGAGCCTTTGATAGACGATTTGGTCCGTGCATGGGACGAAGGGGTAGTGACATACGACCGATTCACAAAGACAAACTTCAGAATGCATATTTGGTACCATTATTCCATGCATGACTTCCTGGCTTATGGGTTATTTTGTGGCTGGTGTGTTCACACGAAGATGCCATGCCCGATATGCAAGTCAGCTGTGGAGTTCTTTCGGTTGGAGAAGGGGGGCAAGTTTTCTTCGTTTGACAAACATCGACAATTCCTCCCTCTTGACCACCCATTCAGAGAGACAAGAAGAACTTTCGAAAAGGTGTCACAAAGGAAGACTCTCGCACCGGAAATGATGACAGTGCCTGTGTTCTTGAGATGTTAGATGGTCTTGTGGTCGACAATGAAAAGGGGGGCTTCGTGGGATATGGAAAAGAGCATGCCTGGACACACAAGTCGTGCTTGTGGAAGCTTCCTTACTTTAAGGACCTCCTTCTTCCACATAACATTGATGTAATGCACACTGAAAAGAATTTCGCCGAGGCGGTCCTTCACACAATCATGGACTGGGAAAAGTCAAAGGACAATGTCAAGGCTAGATTGGATCAAGCAACGCTGTGCGATAGACCAAAGCTAAACATGTTGCCTCCCTTACGCGGGAAGTCATGGAAGAAGCCTAAGGCCGACTTCGTCCTAACGAGGGCCCAAAAGAAAGAAGTTCTTCAATGGTTCCAATCGTTGATGTTCCCTGACGGGTATGCAGCGAATTGGAGGAGGGGTGTGAACTTAAGTACCATGCGAATCACAGGGCTGAAGAGTCATGATTACCACATATGGATTGAGCGCCTTCTTCCGGTGATGGTTCGTGGCTATTTCCCTGATCACATCTGGCGAGTGATGGCAGAGTTGAGCATGTTCTTCCGCAAGCTATGTGCTAAGGAGATATCTCGGACCGAGATTGAAGAAATGGAAAGAATGGCCCCGGTGTTGCTCTGCAAGTTGGAGAAGATCTTTCCCCCCGGCTTCTTCAATCCGATGCAACATTTGCTCTTGCACCTACCATATGAGGCAAAAATGGGGGGCCCTGTGCATGCCCGTTGGTGCTATCCAATTGAGCGATGCCTAAAGGTTCTTAGAACAAAATGCAAAAATAAATGCAAAATTGAAGCTTCCTGTGCAGAGGCATCCATTGTGGAGGAGGTGTCATACTTCACAACAAGATACTATGCCGACAACCTTCCTAACGTGCATAATCCACCCCCTCGTTACAATGCTGCCGACAATCAATCGACCCTCAGCCTTTTTCCGAGGGCAACTCGGAAGTGCAAGTGAACCTACCTTGAAGATGTTGAGCCTAGAAGAGTGGCGCTCTATCCAAATTGTATGTGTTGCGGAACCTTGAAGAGGTTGGCCCATTACATTCATGTAAGTTTTACACAAACTTGTTTCTTTTCTTGTCAAGATTTTACATGCACCCATCCAACCCTCTTGTTAACGGCCGTTACAGCAAATTTGTTCTCCTCTACCATCGTCCATCACGGAGGGAACCCACCGAAGCGGAAGTTGAAACCCTTCTAAGACATGGCGCGGGAGAACGAAATCCCACTTTTATTTGTTGGTTCAAGGAGGAGGTAGTGTTCAATTTCATTTGTTGTTTGTACTTAACTCTCAACTTGACAAATATATAACGAATCATCCTACTTGAACTAGCAGGCCAAAACTGACGTGTCTATGAGTGCCGAGTTGAGGCAAGTTGCCAATGGATTTGAATTTAGGGTCAAGTCATTCTCTGTGTACGATGTCAATGGATATCGCTTTCACACAACTCGGCATGAGCAGCGTCGGCCGAATCGAAGAACCACAAATACCGGTGTTTTCACGCCAGGCACAGATGGGTTGGACTACTATGGAATAATTGAAGAAATATACAAACTCAAGTTTCCTGGTTGTGTACCTCTTCATCCTGTCATATTCAAATGCCATTGGTTTGATCCCAAAGAAGTGATAAAGACCCCTGAGCTTGGGTTAGTCGAAGTTCTAAAGTCATCCGTCTTGTTAGGAGACGACGTGTACATTGTGGCCCAACAGAGCGCATAAGTTTATTATCTCTCATACCCGTGCCAAACCAAAGACCGTCTTAAGGCGTATGATGTTGTGTACAAGGTATCGCCAAGATGGTAAAGTACCGTCCCAAAACGATGATGATTATAACATCGATGCAAACACATATGACGGAGAGTTCTTTCAAGAAGAAGGATTAGAAGGAGTTTTGAGATTGTCTTAGATGTAGATCTCATATGGAAGTAGACAATGATACGATCATTGTTGACGGGGATGATGGAGAGGAGGTTCACAACGCCAAGGACTTGTTATTACTTGAGCAACACCATTCGGCAAAGTGTCACTAGTGATGAGACTTTGAGAGACGATCATAATTACGCTCGACAATAGCGATGATGAGATTTTTGGCCCACCTATCGATGATCTTGATGATTATTTCTAGTACATGTAAGATCTGTAGTACTTATGGCAATTTTATACATGTATGATACATTTACTTATTTTGCATCTCTTTTATACATGTATGATATATTTACTTATTTTGCATCTCTTTTATACATGTATGATACATTTACTTATTTTGCATCTCTTTTATACATGTATGATACATTTACTTTTGTATATGCGTCTTGATAGTTATTCCTTTTGTTGCGTGTGATTGATGGTGGGCGGTGGAATCAGAAGCTTAGGTTGGTTATGACCTTCTTGGCCGGGTGGCGAGGGGTCCAGCCGGTGGTGGAGGAGGAGGCGTGCACAGACCGAGGGGTGGAGGCGTGCCCGGAGGAGGAGGAGGAGGACGACGAGGGGCGTGCCTGGGAGGTGGAGCCAGGATGGAGGAGGAGCCTGGTGGAGGAGGAGGGGGACGGCGGCACGACGAGGGCGTCGAGCCGACACCTCCTCCACAGGGCATACGACCATGAGTTCAAAGAGCGGCACACGAGGAGGAGGATGAGGAGGAGGAGGAGACCAGGAGGAGAGATAGCGGAGGCGGTGGAGGAGGCACGGAGGAGGGATGCTTCCGAGCGGGTTGAGCGCGAGGAGGATGCCGACTTGGTGGCGAGAGGAAAATGGGGTGCCTACGGTTTGATGCGAGGGTCGTCGCGCCTCCCGCACTTACCCATACTGAGACGGCCAATGATTCGACCATCCGGAACTAAGTAAGTAATTTTTGCATGTTAACACTAATTCACGTGTTTTTAAGTTATAATGAAACTAATATTCAATCTCAATAACTTTGTGCGAGGATTGGGAAATGGTGATCCTGTGGAGTCATTCTCGCCGAGTAAACGGGATCCTAGGTCTTCATGTGGAGGCAAACTACCCCGGGATGGTGAGGATCGATGGTGTTGTGCAGCCCGCCATGAAGTGGTCCCATCGGCACGCCGCCATCGATCGACCGATCGAGGCGGGTGTTATAACAACAAAGCCGGCCGACCGGGTGATGAAAGAGCTGTAGGTACGTGTTCATCGCACTATGCTTGATAATAACATCACATTAATTGTATATTACGATCGTATTTGCTTGTAGGATTACTACACCTTGGCGGAGGGAGTACGTAGGGGGAGGGACGCGGATGACGTGGTGAACAGAGTGCATGTTCACCGAGTGCGGGACCTCTTCTACGAGACAAAGCTCCGCAAGTGTAAGAATTTACCATGCCCGCAGAGGAAACAGAGTCACCGGGCGCAGGCAGGCAGTGCACCGCCCCTAACTAAGGAGCAATACTTGACGGTAAACATGAGATTACATCGTCTGTGATTAATTGCAATCGAAATTGATTTATGATTTGTCATGTGCTCGTGTATGCGTCAGCAGTGCCTCCTCGCTTGGTGTGCGGGGATGGACAAGCTGGCTGGGAGGCCATTGTGGACACGTGGTTGAGTGAGGAGTACGAGCAATATCACGCCAGTGCGCTCACGTTGCCGTCGCGATGATGATGCAGGTTCCTCGCACAAACAAGGGCCCACTACCCTCAAGGAATATGCAGCCCGATATGTACGCTGATTTCATTTCGTTGTTGCTACGCTAACTTCTGAATGCATAATATCTTATTGTTGTGCTTCTTCCTGCAGACGCGGTTCCACCCGGCCAGAGTGCGCCTCATTCAAGGCATATGCCTTGGCACACAAGGGCAAGGCAAAGGACCCCACCTCGTCTCTACAACCCGGAGGACCCGCCGAGGCATACAAGAATAACTGAAGTGCACAATCGCCTCGGCCGAGTACACAGCGATGGCGAGAGAGAGATCCATGGGCGAGAATTTGATCCGAGCACCACCCCGACCTCGAGGGTGACATCGTCATGAGGTTGGGACCAGGTAAGCCACACGGGAGGTACTATATGGGCAACAGCACCATAGACACGGCCAACACTCGAGACACTCGCCCAGATTAGAGCCCGAGCACGAGTTCAAGCCCACCCATACGCCCACGCCACAGCCCTGGTGGTAGCACTCCAGTTAGTTCTGTTGCATTCTGTTGTCCATTCATTTTCTACCCGTTCTTTATTTGCATTCTAACTATGTGATAAATAATTGTAGGCCCAGATTGAAGCCCTGCAGAGTCACAAGCAGCCCTCATAGAGCCGGGCCAGCCCTCCAAATTATCGCACCAGCCGAGTTGGCACAGAGAGGGCGCGAGTGCAGGCCCCGCTTGAGGCCTTCCAGTGATCAGCAGAAGGCCCGGCACGAGTACATGGCCAGCTTTTTTCTCGAGCATGGGCCAACCTCCACCGCCTCCGCCGCCGCCCGATGATACCGTTGGTGCCTCCACCTCCATGGCATGACAGCAAGACTCCGTGAGTCACTCTTCATCTTGAAAGGCTTTTTCATTCAGATTGTGCTACAATCAACACTATCATGTTAGAACCTAGAAGAGAGTAGGATACATACATGTATAAGTTAGATTATTAGTAATATTGTTCAGACCTTGAAAGGCATCATGTTAGGTTCTACATGAGTACATAGGTGTTTGCCCAATTCATGTTCAGGTCTACTCGACCATGTGTGACGATATCTTGCACATAGAGGAGACCTAAACAACAACTAACTTGATATGTGTTATCTATTATATGCCTATATATTGATGTCACTGTTAACTGGTCTTTCGAAGGAATATTTGAATTTGGCATACTACCTTATGATTAATTGACAAATATGTTTATTTTCTTTCGCTCCCTCATTCCGTGGACCTTCTACAATTTGGATCGAACAACGATCAAGACTTGGACTTGTCTCCGCTTTCTCGGTAGGGCTCCGACCATGTGACAGACCATGTTTCACTTGTTTGTATGTTGAACTTAGAAGTGGGTTGAACTTTGTGGACTTTGGACATGTTGATGGTGTTTGTGGACTTTGCATTGTGCTTGTGACATTTGTTGTAGCTATATGTTGGTTATAATGAGTGGATGTGACATTTGTGGACATATATGTGATATATAATGTCTATCTGTTGGTAACTGTGATATTCTGATATAATTGTTGTTAATTGTGGCTGGATATGCACTGAAACAAACAAACAAAAAATACTGTGGACAAGTTTTACCGAGTGTTACACTCGGTAATGGTCATGTTTACCGAGTGTTACCCTCGGTAAAACAGAGAACAGAACCAAATTGTTTCTGATTCTGTTAATTTTGCCGAGTGGTGCCATTTTTTACCGAGTGCCACGACCCCACTCGGATATATGTGCCATTTTTTACCGAGTGGAACACTCGGTTAACGAGTTACATGTTTACCGAGTGTTACTGGTACACTCGGTAAACTATATTAGGGAAAAATATTTGCGGAATTGTTTTAATCATGAAAATGGTTATCTGTTTACCGAGTGCTATGTCTAACACTTTCGATAAACGACGCCGCTAACGGCGAGCTTGGGGGATCGACGACCGCCACGTCAGTAGTTGTTTACCGAGTGCGTGGTAGCACTCGGTAATATTTATTCTCCGAGTGCCCCGTTAGTTGACACTCGGTAAACTAACTTTACCGAGTCGTTGTTTACCGAGTCATGTTTACCGAGTGTGGCACTCGGTAAAAAATTTACCGAGTGTTTCTCCATATTTGCCGAGTGTTTATCACACTCGGTAATTAATCAGTATCCCGTAGTGATCTGTCCACTACTATAGAATAGGCTTTAGAACGATATCCTAATTTGACATTAATACCAACCGGGACTAAAGGTCCTTGCCCAACGGTCATTCGCGGGGCAGCGATCTTTAGTCCCGGCTGGTATTACCAATCGGGACTGAAGGCCTTTAGACCCGATTGGTAATATCAGTCGGGACTAAAGCTTTTAGTCTAGGTTTGGGTGATGCTCCGGGAATAAATATTAATCTTTAGTCCCGATTTGGCTCCCTAACCGGGACTAATTATCCCGGCCCATACACCAGCTCATTTCTTTCTCTCCGAGCCCGAGCCATTCCATTCAAACTCACTGCCTCTGTTCTTCAGCTTGCTGTTGTTCTTGCTCTCACCCCCTCCATTGGTGTTGCTCTTTGATTTTGGAGGTAACAAACTTAATCCTCTTAAGTTTTATCAGTAGCTTATCTCATTTTGCGATGTAGATGCATATGTAACTTTATATGTTGGACTTTATTATGATTTTATATGTCATTTTTAGCTCAAAATCACATGATGATTTGCATATATGTTTGGATAAACAAAAGTTAAATTAGTTCATCAAAATCACGCCTCGCTTCGTCCTCGCTAGAGCACGCGCCCCCCCTCGCCCCCAGCGACTTACGTGATCTTATAATTAATTTTTCCATGAAATGAAAAACTTAGAAAATAGTTAGAAAATTGTAGAAAATCCGTACTAGTTGAACTTGCGGACCGTGTTCAGCTCGGCGAGCATGTTCTCTGCCGAGCGGTAACGGACGTCAAAAAAGAGCTTTGATTCTACGAGTGAGAGCGACAACGGTCGTGGAAGACCGTGTTCCCTTTCTCGTAGAATCAGAGCTCTTCCTTGGCCAAGTACGGTGCCGTCCGGTGGAGAAATGCTCGCCGAGATGATCACGTAAGCAAGGTCGACTAGTACGGATGGTTATTTATTGAAACATGTTTTTGAGCTATAATTTGATAGATATTTGATAACTTCAGACCTACAAATGTTATCTACAAATGTTACTATCCTCGGCAACCTAACGCACTGTGAGCTCATGATATCGAGCGCAGTCACTTAAAATTATTTTTTCCATGAAATGAAATACTTAGAAATCATGCCTTTTATTTTTTAGAATTAAATTTTCTATGAAATGAAAAACTTAGAAAATAGTTAGAAAATTATAGAAAATCCGTACTAGTTGAACTTGCGGACCGTGTTCATTTCGGCGAGCATGTTCTCTGCCGAGCGGTAACGGACGTCAAGGAGGAGCTTTGATTCTACGAGGGAGAGCGGCAACGGTCGTGGAAGACCGTGTTGCCTTCCTCGTAGAATCGGAGCTCTTCCTTGGCCAAGTACGGTGCCGTCCGGTGGAGAAATGCTCACCGAGATGATCACATAAGTAAGGTCAACTAGTACGGATGGTTATTTATTGAAACATGTTTTTGAGCTATGTGATTTCTATGTCATTTTTAGCTCAAAATCACATGATGATTTACAATAGTAAAATCACTTGATAGTTTGGTATTTTACTATTATACATAGTACATATTTTATGGTTTAGTTAGATAAATAAATAATTTTAGTTTTATTTAAATATATTATTTTAGAAAATATGAAATTTACACTAGTTTGCAAAAATAAGTATAGAAAGTAGATGACAACTAGTACCGGATCCTCGGCCTCTCGTTCGGTTGCGAAACGACTGAGGCCAGAACTCCCTCTCATTATCTACGGCAAGTGTAAGCAGAAGATTGTGATGGAGTACCGAGTCAAGAGACAAGGACCCAACAAGGGTCGTGTTTTCTATAAGTGCCCGGATCGCGATGTGAGTTTCTTACGCATTTGATTATTATGGCTAATTGACCTGCTTTTCTTGAATATTTTTGACTAAATATTTTTTGGCTTTAATTTCAGTGGGAGGGCCATGGATGCGATGGTTGGTACTAGGAGGAAGATTATGCTACATACGTGCAGAATTCGGGTGCGCTTGAGGTAGCGGCTTCTGATGATGAGGCAGTGAGCCAGCAGGAGAAGCTTATTGATATTCAATAGAAAAATGATTTGTCTATTTTAGTTGCGTACGGTCACGAAATAATTATGTTACTGAAGTGCATTGTAGTTTTAGTTTGTTTAGTGATAGTTGGGATTGCTTACGTTGTAGCCAGGCTTAGTTAATTAATCAACCGTATGTGTGTCATCTATGTTGTGTAATAAAATACTTAATTATGTTCAAGGTTTTCATAATTTGTCATGTAATGCAGATTATGTCACGCCATTGGATGTACAATGCCGATCGTCGCTCCTAAGACTTTATTGAGGGCGTGCACTATTTCTTAAGTGTGGCCAAGACAAATAAGCGGGATGGTTACATGTGCTGTCCATGTGCCATATGTAAGAATTTAAAGGAATATTTAAGCTCAATGAGTCTTCATTCACATTTGCTTAAGTCAGGTTTCATGTCAAACTATATATGTTGGACTAAACATGGAGAAAGCGGGGTCATGATGGAAGAAGATGAAGGAGAAGATTTAGACATTGATGACATTATTCCTCAGTATGGTGCCTTTGATGATACTACAATGGGGGGAGATGAAGAAGAGGTAGCGGCAGAAGATGATCTCGGTGATGCTCTTGGCGATGCCATTGTGATACACAACAAGAATGCGAAAGTGAAAAAGAGAAAGTTAAGTTCGAGCGCATGCTTGAGGATCATAGGAAGTTGCTATACCCGATGACCGAAGATGGGCAAAAAAAGCAGGGTACAACACTGGAATTGCTACAGTAGAAGGCAAAGAATGGTGTATCCGACAAGGCATTTGGGAATTTATTAAACCTCATAAAGAAGATGCTTCCGAAGCCAAATGAATTCCCACCACTACGTACGAAGCAAAAAAGGTTGTCTGCCCTTTGGGATTAAAAATCCAGAAGATACATGCATGTCCTAATGACTGCATCCTCTACCATGGCAATGAATACGAGAATTTGGATGAATGCCCGGTATGTAAAGCAGTGCGGTATAAGATCAGGCGCGATGATCCAGGTGACGTTGAGGGTGAACAACGTCCTAGAAAGAAAATCTCTGCCAAGGTTATGTGGTATGCTCCTATAATACCACGCTTAAAATGTTTGTTCAGAAATAAAGACCATGTAAAGTTGTTGCGGTGGCATAAAGAAGACCGTAAGGTAGACAATATGCTGAGACACCTAGCTGATGGGTCCCAGTGGAGAGCGATAGACAGGGAATTTCTAGAGTTTGCAAATGAGGCTAGAAACTTAAGGTTCGCCTTAAGTACAGATGGTATGAATCCTTTTGGGGAGGAGAGCACTAGTCATAGCACTTGGCTAGTTACTCTATGTATCTACAACCTTCCTCCATGGTTATGCATGAAGCGGAAGTTCATTATGATGCCGATCCTCATCCAAGGTCCGAGGCAACCTGGCAATGATATTGATGTCTATCTGAAGCCATTAGTTGAAGAACTTCTAGTTTTATGGAACAAACCAGGTGTACGTGTCTGGGAGAGTACAAACAAGAACACTTTGACCTACGAGCAATATTGTTCGTAACAATCAATGATTGGCATGCTTTAAGTAATCTTTCAGGTCAGACAAACAAAGGATATAATGCATGCACACATTGTTTTGATGACCTTGACAGTATATATTTGAAAAGATGTCGAAAGGCTGTGTACCTTGGCCATCGTCAATTCCTTCCTTTGAATCACCAAGTAAGAAAGAAAGGTAAGCATTTTAAAGGTAAGCCAGACCACCAGAAGAAGCCTCATAACCGAACCGGGGAAGATGTACTCGCAATGGTCAAGGATGTGAAAGTAGTATTTGGAAATAGACAAGGCAGCGAATCTGTTCCCAAAGATGCTAAGGTACACGCACCCATGTGGAAGAAGAAGTCCATCTTTTGGGAGCTACCCTATTGGCAAGTCCTAGAGGTCCGCAACACAATCGACGTGATGCACCTGACAAAGAATCTTTGTGTGAACCTGTTAGGATTCATGGGTGTGTACGGGAAGCCAAAGGATTCACTTGAAGCACGCCAGGACTTGCAGGGCATGAAAGAACGAGACAACCCTCATCTAGAGAAGACAGATGATGGACATCATTACTTAAGTCCTGCTAGCTACACGCTTAGCAAAGAAGAGAGGGACATCATGTTCGAATGTCTAAGCAGCATCAAGGTCCCATCAGGATTCTCCTCCAATATAAAGGGTATAATAAATGTGCCAGAGAAGAAATTCCTAAACTTAAAGTCCCACGACTGCCACGTGCTTATGACGCAATTACTTCCAGTTGCTTTAAGAGGAATTCTACCTCCACATGTACGTCTAGCCACCGTGAAGCTATGTGCATTCCTCAATGCAATTTCTCAGAAGGCAATCAATCTAGTGGAACTAGCTACTCTACAGAATGATGTGGTTCAATGTCTTGTCAGCTTTGAGTTGGTGTTCCCTCCATCCTTCTTTAATATCATGACACACCTCCTAGTTCATTTGCTGAAGAAGATTAGTATTCTTGGACCTGTGTTCTTACATAACATGTTCCCCTTCGAGAGGTTTATAGGAGTCTTGAAGAAATATGTGAAAGTCCGTTCTAAGCCTGAAGGAAGCATCGCCTAGGGCTATGGAACAGAGGAGGTCATTGAGTTCTGTGTTGACTTTATTCCTGACCTTGCCCCGATTGGCGTTCCCGAATCGCGACACGAGGGGAGACTCAGTGGTAAAGGAACTTCAGGGAAGAAAACATATATTGGCATGGAAGACGATTATTTCAATAAAGCACACTACACAGTTCTTCAGAACTCATCATTGGTGCATCCGTACATCGAGATACATAAGGAGTTCTTACGATCCAAGTTTCCAGGGAAGACTGAAGCTTGGATTAGGCGTCATCACATGGAAAGTTTTAGTGGTTGGTTGTGAAAAGAATGTCAAGGCGATGACAATATTGATGAGCAACTGTATTTGTTGGCTAGGCAACCATCATGGCATTTCCTCACGTACCAAGGGTACGAGATAAATGGGAATACATTTTACACAGTTGCCCAAGATAAAAGGAGCACCAATCAAAATAGTGGTGTTCGCATAAATGGCACAGATCCAAATGGGAATATACAAACATATTATGGCCGCATAGAAGATATATGGGAACTAGACTACGTATCTAATTTTAAAGTCCCTTTGTTCTGGTGCCAATGGGTGAAGCTGACCGGAGGAGGGGTAACAGTCGACAAAGAGTATGGAATGACAACAGTGGACCTCAACAATATTGGGTACAAAGACGAACCATTCGTCCTTGCTGCCGATGTGAGTCTGATGTTCTATGTGAAAGACATGTCTACAAAATCAAAGAGAGGAAAAAACGAAGACATCAACTCAATGATCAATGAGCCAAAGCGCCACATAGTTCTTTCTGGGAAAATAAATATAGTGGGAATTGAAGACAAGTCAGACATGTCAGAAGATTATGAAAGAAATGTCTGAATTCCACCCTTCATAGTGAAGAAAGATCCAAGCATCATGTTAAATGATGAAGACACTCTATGGTTACGACAAGATCATAACCAAGGGTCATACGTCAAGAAGAAATTCACTGTTGTGCCCGCATGATACAACGATGCACTGTTGTGACATAGTTTTAGAAAGTCTATATGAGATTCAAGAATTTATGACTAGTGTTTGATAAAACTTTTTTAAATGGGAAAATGAGCTATGTAACAATTGTAGATCTTGCTGAGATGATCAAACTTGGTATTAAGAGATTTTTCATCTAAGGTCATTTAGTGTCTCATTTGAGCAAGTTTGACCAAGTCAAATTTGGTCAAATAAAAAAACAACACTTTGACTCTAGTATTATGAACTCTAAATGACTTCAAATTAAAACGTTTTGAATACCAAGTTTGTTAAAATCATCAAGATCTACAATTGTTGTTTTGGTAAACTTTCCATTTGAGATAGTTTGGACGGTTCAAATTTGTGATTTTTAAATTTCGACGCCTACAAACTAGTTTTCGGAACCCTAGATTGTCTCAAATTGAAAAGTTTTGAATACCAAGTTTGTTCAACTCATCAAGATCTACAATCCTTATATAGGCCATTTTTTCATTTGAGAAAGTTTGAATAAAATGTATTTCCAATTTCACAAGTATGTGACATAGTTTTAGAAAGTCTATATGAGATTCAAGAATTTGTGACTAGTGTTTGATAAAACTTTATCAAATGGGAAAATGAGCTATGTAAGAATTGTAGATCTTGCTGAGACGATCAAACTTGGTATTCAGAGTTTTTTCATCTGAGGTCATTTAGTGTCTCATTTGAGCAAGTTTGACAAGTTAAATTTGGTCAAATGAAAAAACAACACTTTGACTCTAGTATTATGAACTCTAAATGACTTCAAATTGAAAAGTTTTGAATACTAAGTTTGTTAAAATCATCAAGATCTACAATTGTTTTTTTGGTCAACTTTCCATTTGAGATAGTTTGGACGGTTCAAATTTATGATTTTTAAATTTCGATGCCTACAAACTAGTTTTCGGAACCCTAGATTGTCTCAAATTGAAAAGTTTTGAATACCAAGTTTGTTCAGCTCATCAAGATCTACAATCCTTATATAGGTCATTTTTTCATTTGAGAAAGTTTGAACAAAATGTAGTTCAAATTTCACAAGTGTGTGATATAGTTTTAGAAAGTCTATATGAGATTCAAGAATTTGTAACTAGTGTTTGATAAAACTTTCTCAAATGGGAAAATGAGCTATGTAACAATTGTAGGTCTTGCTGAGATGATCAAACTTGGTATTTAGAGTTTTTTCATCTGAGGTCATTTAGTGTCTCATTTGAGCAAGTTTGACCAAGTCAAATTTCGTCAAATGAAAAAACAACACTTTGGCGGGCTGCAAAAATTTCAGGCCTTGAGTCCCGGCCTAGGCTAGGAACTGGGACTAAAGGGTGGGCGGAATTGCCCGTCCAAAAATACCTTTAGTCCCGGCTGGTAAGCCGAGCCGAGACTAAAGGGTTGGACCTTTAGTCCTGGTTCGGCTTACCAGCCGGGACTAAAGGGTTGGTGTTACCAGCCGGGACTAAAGGGTTCCTCTGTTCATCTTCTACTTTTCGATCTACAACGTCGATCTTGTCGTCTCTGCCGCGCTCGGCCACGTCAAGCTCTACCGCGCCGCCGTCGTCGTCTACCCCCGCCCGACCTCGTCGTCGAGCCCCGCCCGGCGGCCGTCGAGATCGTCTCCGCCGTACGTCGTCCTCATGACTGACTCAGCTCGGCCCGTGGTGGCCCGCCCAGACGCCTCCCGCCGCCATGGCCATCCGCCCTTAGCCTGTTGCTAGCTATAGCGCTCGGCCATATTTTTTTAGATACTTTTTTAGATAGTTTTTTAGGTAGTGTTTGATATATATGTTAGATTAAAATGTATTAAAATTTAATTAGTAGTTTATTCTTAGTTTTTTAGATAGTTTTTTATATATGTTAATTAGATTTAAATGTATTAAAATTTAATTAGTACTTTATTTGGATAGTTTTATAGATAGTTTTTTATTATAGTTTTTGATATATTTAGTAATTATTATTCTATCTCTCTCTATATATGTGTTAGATTTAATTTTGATTTAGTAATTCGATCTATGTATATATGTTAGGTTTAATTAGATTTAGTAATTAATTCTATCTAGAGATTCTATATGTATACATATATATGTACTTAATTATTTATATGTGTATATATACATGTACTTAATTATTTCCATGTGTTGAGAGAGAGAGAAAATTGTATCTAGAGAGACATTCTATGTGTTATCACATGCATATCTAGAGATATATACATATGCACTTATTCTATGTGTTGAGAGAGAGAGAAAATTATATCATTCTATGTGTATATATACATGTACTTATTTCTATGTTTTTGGATCGAAAGTGTTTTTTATTCGATTCCAAAGCCTATACCTTATTATTGTTTATCCTTATGAAATATTATGTGTTATCATATGTACTTATGTTATGTGCCATAGTAATTCTATCTATGTGTTATCTTGAAGATACAAATGGCTGCTCCAGATGATAACTTGAATGATGACATAATGGCGGATATTATCAATGCTGGCACCAATGCAGATGTAGATGACACGAGTCAGTACTTTGCTGATTATGAGGATATCCTGAATATCCCGGTGGTTGAAGATCAACAAATTGTCGCGCAAGAAAATACTAGCGAGGTATATTCAATTATCTATCGTCTCTTATAGATGCATGCGTACGTATATTTGTTGTTAATCGTTGTGTTTCTACTCATGTAGCCGGTCTCTGGATCTACATCAACCACCGACAAGAGTAGGAAAGTTCGAGGGCCAAAAAAGCCATTAGAGGGCCGTTTCATAATATCAGAATTCGACACCGACACCGGCAAACCATTGGGACCACATGCTCAGACATATGCCAATCAATGTGGGTTCATTGTAAGGGATAGGATCCCAGTTAGTGCTCGTGAATGGAAGTAGAAGATATCCGCTCCTAATGTTAGTTTTGTATCTGATCATGACAAGAACCTAGCTTGGAGAGATATCACTCAGCATTTCACATTACAAGCAGATGATGCTTTGAAGGAGCTAGTGAGGGATTGGACAATGAAGAAGATGGCAACATTGTTCCAGAGTTGGAAGAAGACATTGTATAAAAAGTTTATCTTGAAGAATGAAACGTCGGATTTCAATGCTAAGGCATTTGTCAAGTTGGAGTCCCATTGGGATGACTTCATACAATACAAGACATCTCAAGAGAGTGAGGAACGTGTGATGAGGAATCAGCAGAATGCCCAACAGAAGCAATACCATCATCGCATGGGATCAGGTGGTTATAGGAGTGCTATTCCCAAGTGGCAGAACCTAGAAGCAGAGATTACTGCCAAGGGAATCATACCTGAAACAATAGAGAAGAACTGGCCTCAATGCATGAAGAATTGGTTCTACGCTCATGGGGGAAGCCTAGACCCAGACACTGGCAAGCTAATTTTCGGCCAAAAAATTGAGAGAGCAACACAGAGACTAGCTCGTGCTAGGGAAGAAGCTGATAGTGGTGTTTTCAAGCTCAACAGAGAAAAGGATGAATTGACATATGCCCTAGAGAATCCCGAACACGGTGGTCGAACAAGAGGCTATGGGGCGGTTCCGTGGCTACAAGCATTCCCAACAGATAAGGATACCTACAGAAGCTGCCAGAGAAAGAAGGATGAGGAGGCAGACCGAATCCATGTATTGGAGCAATTTGTTAATGAGTCACGACAAGCATTGCTTGAATAACGTGAACGAGAAAAATCTCTTGAGGCAAGAATGCAGGAGGAGATCAAGAGGCAAGTGCAGCTAGCAATGAGTCAAATGCAATCGCAATCAACGTCGGGAGTCACCATTAGCACCGTTGGTCAGATGAAAAGCAGTTGTGCTTCCACAGAGCTACCAGTTATTCAAGGTGACGCTGGGTTGCGCTTCCCTGTTGATGACATTACCGAGCCTCTAACAATATGTGAGCTGCATATTCCAGATGGTAATAATGCATCAATCATGGTGGTTGTCGGGGTTGTATCTCCAATAGACCGAACGAAGACACCAAGAATCCATGGGTCAGTTATTCAACCTAGATATGCTAGCGTCTCGATCGATAGAGTGCTCAAAGGTTACAGCAATGTTCCTCTTGACATTGAAGGCGGTGATGGGGAGAAGACACTAGGAGAAGTAGAGAAGACATTTATTCAATGGTGCAAACGCTTCATCATCATTCCTGGGGCGCCACCGCTTCCCCTACCTCACCCTAGGTACGAATGAAAGTGAATGAAATATTATTTTCCATTAATTTTATATTGGCTTCAAAAATAATTGACCCACAACTTGTTTTTGTAGCAGGGTCTCCCCCCAGCCTAGCCCAATCATTCATTCCCCATCTCATCACAGCGTCGCGGGAGGAGAGACGACTTCATCCCCACGGCGATCTCTAACTCCTACACCGGCCCCATCGCCTCCACAATGATCTCCAACTCCTACACCGGCCCCACTGCCTCCACAACGATCTCCAACGCCTCCATGCCGAACTCCAACACCGGCCTCATCGCCTCCACGCCGGTCTCCAACACCGCCCCCACCCCCTCCACAGCGACGCACTACAAAGACGTCTAAGGTCCCGGCGGCAAAGAAGACCCCCAAAAAAAGAGTTATTTCTCAAGAAATACTTCCTGAAAAGACTGATGAGCAAATAGCAGCTGAAGAAGACAAAAAAGTGAAAGATTTTTTTATAGATATCCAAAAGCAGAGACAGGCAAAGCTTGAGGAGAAGTCGTACTTTTACATACCACGAGATCAGCTGAGGCAGAAGGTCAAAGCTCACAAGAAAATGATGCTTGAAGTTCGTAAGCCTCCGCCACTATCAGACTATGACCGCTCCCTCGTGAAGTCACATGATGCACATAAGAAAAGGAAAAGAGCATCAGGGAAGGATGTCCCACAGCTCGGACTACAGAAGCAACCAATGCAAAATCTTGTTGTTGCTAATGAATATGGTTCCAACATAGAAGTCTATCGACCAGACAACTCTGAAGAAGTGTCGGTTCAAGACCTTAATGCTTTTTTTGAACAAACTGGTTTAACCTTCGATCAAGTGACGGGCAAAGCTCCAATCCAGAACCTGGAAGTTGATACCTGGAAGACTTATAAATTTGGTAAAAGTCTGTACAACCCTGCGGCTCTGAATGAATTGGGTACGCAAATGTACTTGCTCAACAAGTGGTACATGCAGGCGTGTGGTAGGGGTGAGCAGTGGATCTTTGTCAGATTTAGAGACCATCATTACTTCCGTGGCGATAACATCTTACATATTAGTTTCGAAGAATTGCATCAGCTATACCACTTGGACGCTCTGGACAAATCAATCATTAGCTCCTTTTGTTTGTAAGTGATTCTTACTTTTATTTAATAAACTCGCTTCCATGCGTACGTGTATATAATTATCCTCACATGTAACTTATATTTATATATAGATTCCAGATGTCAGAGCTCCAAAGAATACAAGACACCAGTGTTGGCTTCATTGATCCTTATATCGTATTCAAAACCGATATTATTGTCAAGGAGCACTGGGTATCTGAAGCACAGACGAATATCATGAAGTTCTTCGTGAAGCAGCATGACAAGACAACAATATTTTTCCCGTACAACTTTGAGTAAGTGTTAATAATAATGTAGTCTACACATTTTATGTAATATCAATACAACTTATATGCATGTACGTGTGTGTATAAACCAATGCAGGTTTCACTGGATACTCATTGTTATTGAGTTAAAGTCAAGTCGGTTAGTAATCTTGGACTCATTGAGAAAAGAGCGAGCACTATACCAAGATATGATAGACATTATCTAGGGGTAATTTCGATCTCTCGCGCACAACTATTATTGAATAGACTTTGCCATAATTTATTAACGATCGTACATTATTGGTCGCATAGGGTTTGGAAAGAGTTTATTCGGCAACACCGCAAGGATTGCAAGGCACCACTTAATGTAGTTGAAATACCAGTAAGTTGTACTATATATACTTCCCCACGTGTTTAATTACTATATCGTACTTCAATTTACGTGTGAGATGATGAGAATAATCTTCTTCTCGTACAGTGGTGTTTACGGCAGCAACCAGGTAATAACTTGTGTGGATACTACGTTTGTGAATTTATCACTGCACACATAAGAAAAACTCCTGAAGATGTCCTCAGAGTACGTATATATCTATTTTTTATTTATTTTTAAATGAATACATATATATATATATATATGTATTAATACTTTTTGTTTTATTTCAAATGCAAGACTGAATGGTTGAAACGAAGGGTCATGCAAAAAGACCATCTGAAAGCAGTTCAAGAGTCAATAGCAGGATATCTTTTAGAAAAAGTGCTAAATCCCAACGGCGAGTTCTACTTTGATCCTAATGAACTAATGATGTAAATTAAATGTTTATTGATATCGTTATTTTTTAGAACAAGATTATGAAAGTGTTGTATATATACATATATATCTATAATATATATAGTTTCATACTTTATTCGAATATAATAATGCTCGAGATGAGAATTAGATGTAATTATATGCGTGCGTGTATTTATATTAGCAGCGTAGAATACGTACATAAAAACATATTATATATTAAACAAATATGTGTAACTGAACTGAAAAAAAATTAAACAAAAAAAAAAGAAAAAGAAAAGGAACCTTTAGTCTCGGTTGGGGTTACCAACCGGGACTAAAGGGTGCGGCCACGTTTGCTCGGCTGGAGGGCCTTTAGTCCCGGTTGATAACACCATCCGGGACTAAAGGTCCCTCTTTAGTCCCGGCTCGATGACCCGGGACTGAAGGTTCCACCTTTAGCCCAGGATCGTTGTCCCGGCGCGGTAACCGGGACTAAAGGCCGTTACCGCCCGGGACAACAAGTCCATCCTGTAGTACTGGTCTCTCTGTTATATGTATATTTTCATCATGACCTAACATGAGTTTGCATGCACGCTTCGGTGGTATGTGGCTCATCAGTTCTAGCCGCGGTCAATGGTCTCAAGTTGAAAGCACCTCATCTCACAAAAGGTACGTAATAGCTAACTAAAACAAGGAAAAAGTCATAATAGAATGCGCAATTTGCTTTCTTAGTCAAGTGATCCAAATAGTCATCCCTCTATATGTGCATATGTACGGTCTTGCACCACCAATTTCAGCGTGTCTACTTCACCCACGGTTAGTGTTAACCACGAAAGTAATAAAGATTTGACTTGTTTAATTGGCCCAAATCAAACTAGTCCACAAGACTGCTTGTTCTTACTTTAAACAAGAAGCCTGTTTTACTTGCAGTATGTATATCTTTATTGTTATGTACCGATATATACTAAAACGGACTCTAATAAAATTATAATATAAAAGAAAAACATGCATCTAAATATATGTTCACATGATCTTGAGTCACGATACAAGCAATACGCTATATATATTATATTGACATAATCTACTCCGTACTTTGGCAAATTGGCTTATTAACCTCTACATACAATTCCTGGTGTTGTCAACAGATGCTGAGGTATGGATCACAGTTGGGATCCTGGTAGCTCTCTTTTCTGTCCAGCGCTTTGGGACAGACAAAATTGGCTACATGTTTGCGCCGGTCGTTACCGTGTGGCTTCTCCTCATCGGAGGTATTGGGATCTACAACGTCATCAAGTATGATATTGGCACCTTGAGGGCTTTCAACCCGAAATATATCGTCAACTATTTTCAGAGGAATAAAAAGAAAGGATGGATTTCTTTGGGCGAAATTCTACTTTGCGTCACAGGTATAGACACCAGCAACGTGTGGTAATTTTTGTTTTTTAGAAGCAACAATGAAAGATTATCTTGTCACTTCTCGCTGCAATATATACTTGGAGCAAAATCCCAAATGATATCAAGAATCTCTTGAATATATGGCATGGCGCTCGTTGCGTGTTTGTTGCTGAAACACGCTTACTTCATTTTTTACACCAAAAAAACCAGACTCAAAGCCTCGTTGTATAGGGTTCATGTGGTTAGTTCTCCTCGACACTGATCCACAGAAATCTGTCTAAACCAAGCAGCATGCATGAGCAAGCTACTACTTCTCGAGATGGCTAAATGTTTCTACAAGACATAACGCCGGGCCACTGCACGCAATTTATATTAACGAGTAGCTAGTTCCTTGTACTGATTTGTTAACTACATCAGCTAACAAATAGTTCAACTAAATATGCAAACACACCATGAAATGGCATGGAAAGAATGTAGTAAAATAGTTGTAAATTAAATTAATATCCATGATAATTAGAATATTTTGTATTTGTGAAACATGTACCGTTCGTTGAACTGGTGGAATGAATTTTACTTGTGTGACAGGCACAGAAGCTCTTTTTGCTGATCTCGGGTACTTCAGCATCAGATCGATCCAGGTAGAGACAATTTGACAATATTTTTTGTGTAAATAAACTTAGGAAAACTAGAAGCGTTGTTATAATGTTGAGTCTATGTAATCTAACTTAACTGTTCCTATATCATTATATGAGTAAAATAATGAACATCTTGTTTTGTCTTTCAGCTGAGCTCCACCTTCGGCTTATTACCATCAGTATTGCTCACCTATATTGGGCAAGCAGCATACCTGAGGAAACACATGGACATGGATATATCTAATGCTTTCTTCAATTCGGTTCCAAGTATGTAATGTAACCAAAGAAAAGTATCTGTATGTTTCATATTTTTTCATCACAAAACTAATAATTGAATGTGCTCCTGTATGATTCAGGCGATTGGTTTTGGCCAACGTTCATCCTCGCACTCATTGCATCAGTCATTGGAAGTCAAGCTATGATCTCGTGTGCCTTCGCTACCATGTCACATTTACAAGCACTTAACTGTTTCCCACGGGTCAAGATACTGCGTACATCGGGGCATTATTGGGGCCAGATGTATATCCCTGAAGTAAACATCTTCCTTTGCATATCTGCTTGCGTAGTGACAATAAGCTTCAAGACAACTGGTTTCATTGCAAGAGCACATGGTAAGAATTCTAAAAAAAAGACCTTATTGTTTTTTCCATTACTCCATCAATGAATATACGATAATGAGCATTCAAACACATATCGATAGACGTAAACACATATAAACATATTGCTTACATTGTTTCTACTGTGGATATATGCACAGAAATTTGTGTGGTCCTTGTGATGGTCATCACAACATTCTTGATGACAATAGTGATGCTCCTTGTATGGAAGGTAAACATTTGGTGGATTTTCATCTTCTTCATGGTCTTCATGTCAACAGAATTGGTCTACACAGTTGCAGTTCTATATAAGTTCATCCATGGGCCTTACCTGGCATTAGCCATGTCAGCAGTTCTTATGACAATTATGATTGTGTGGCACTATGTGCATGTCAAGCGTTACAAATATGAGCTTGAGCATACTGTATCACGTGATAAGGTGAAGGACATCCTTGAGCGTCAGGATCTAAAGAGGGTTCCTGGTTTTGGGCTCATCTACACTGAGCTGGTGCAAGGCATACCACCAATATTTCCTCACCTCATAGAAAAATCCCTACCATTCATTCAGTGATTGTCTTCATCACTGTGAAGCATTTGCCAATTCCACATGTCGATGTCTCAGAGCGTTTCCTGTTCCGACAAGTAGAACCTAAAGAGTTCATGGTGTTCCGTTGTGTGGCCCGATATGGGTACCTTGACACGCTTGAAATGGCCACTGAATTTGTCAAAATATTAGTTGAGTACCTCAATACTATATCAGGGACATCAACCTCTATGCATTGGGTGACCCATTGAGGATTAGCAATTATAGCGCTCAGATTGACAGTTTTTCAAGGGAGAAGTCCTCTGGACATGCCATCTATCTTGAGGAAATGCTTACGCCGATTCAGTCCTTTTCGAGACTCACAATGCATCCAGTTGGTATGAGCAATATCCTAACACATCTTCAGGTGATTCATTGATACATGAATTGTTTTGTCATTTACAAGTTATTCTTACTATATCATTTATGTCTCATATGTTCAATGTTGTGCGGTGTGTTTAATTATATACCTATTTTCATAATGAATGGAAAACTAAATATGGAGGAGATGATAAAGATTGAAGAAGACCAAAAGATGGTCGAACGTGAGGTAGACAATGGTGTAGTTTATATTCTTGGGGAGACTGAAGTGGTAGCCAAGCCTCACTCAAATCTGCTAAAGAAGATAATTGTGAACTATGTGTATAGCTTCCTAAGGAAAAATTCAAGGAATGGTGAGAAGATGCTATCAATTCCACGTGGCCAACTACTAAAGGTTGGGATAACATATGAGATATAGGTCTTAAATTAAGTAGTTACCATTGAAAGATTATTATCTCCATATATATAATTATGCTTCCAAGCAATGATTATTAAAGAAATAAGAGCTTCAGATTCATGTGTGAGACAACTCTATATATATACTTCAATGTGCCTATATAGATGGTGTCATGACTTGAGCCAACTAGTTATTATCTCTAGTTGATAGCACATAATCTCAGCAACAAATAGTTATCCCTTTGTTTACATAATACAAACAAAAACAACAAGAAACAAAGATAGTAGTAATGATCTCTCAACAGTCACTAGTTGAAATCAAGAAAATATTTAATCCTCCCAATATGCAAGAGTTTCACTTGGATTTATCTATCATCAATAACTATTATAGAAATGGTGTCCATCAACACCAAGTTACGAGGATCTTTACCAACAGTTGAGTACGAAGGAAGGAGAGAAGGACATTTATAGGATGGCTAGGGTTCGTGAGAGAAAGACACGGGACTTCAACCAAGTTAAGTGCATTAAGGATGAAAGGGAGCGTCTCTTGGTGAAGGAGGATGAGATCCGACATCGATGGCAAGAGTATTTTGATAAATTGTTCAATGGTGAGAATATGGACACAACCTTTCAGTTGGATGACTCTTTTGATGACACCAATAGGCGCTTTGTGCGGAGAATCCAAGAATCTGAGGTCAGAGAGGCGTTGAAAATGATGAAAGAAGGTAAGGAGATGGGACCAGATGGTATCCCAATCGAGGTTGGAGATGCCTTGGGGACATAGCTATAGTATGGCTAACCAAGCTGTTCAACCATATTTTTCGATCGAACAAGATGCCTGATGAGTGGAGGAGAAGTATATTGGTACCGATCTACAAGAATAAAGGGGATATTCAAAGTTGTACTAATTATCGGGGAATTAAGTTGATGAGCCATACTATGAAGCTATGGGAGAGAGTTATCGAGCATCGCTTGAGAGCAATAACGCGGGTCTCTGTGAACCAATTTGGTTTCATGCCCGGAAGGTCAACCATGGAAGCCATTTTCTTAATAAGACAAGTTATGGAGCGGTATAGGGAGAAGAAGGACCTACACATGGTTTTTATTGACTTGGAGAAGGCTTATGATAAAATACCAAGGAATGTTATGTGGTGGGCTTTAGACAAACATAAAGTCCCAACGAAGTACGTCGGGCTCATTAAGGACATGTACAACAATGTTGTGACTAGAGTTCGAACAAGTGATGGAGACACGGATGACTTCCCGATTAGGATAGGACTACATCAAGGGTCAGCTTTGAGCCCTTATTTGTTTGCTTTAGTGATGGATGAGGTCACAAGGGACATACAAGGGGACATCCCTTGGTGTATGCTTTTCGCGGACGATGTAGTGCTAGTTGATGAAAGCCGGACAGGAGTGAATCAGAAACTGGAGTTATGGCGGGAGACTTTGGAGTCCAAAGGTTTTAGACTCAACAGAACTAAAACTGAGTATATGAGATGTGACTTCGGCACTACTACTCGGGAGGAGGAAGATGTTAGTTTGGAAGGTCAAGTAGTGCTTAGGAAGGATACCTTTCGATATTTAGGATCAATGCTACAGAAGGACGGGGACATTGATGGAGATGTTAGCCATAGAATCAAAGCAGGGTGGATGAAGTGGCGGCAAACGTCTGGTGTCCTATGTGACAAAAGGGTACCACAGAAGCTAAAAGGTAAGTTTTATAGGACGGCGATTAGACCTGCTATGTTGTATGGTGCAGAATGTTGGCCTACGAAAAGACGACATGTTCAACAGCTAAGTGTCGCGGAAATGTGTATGTTGCGTTGGATTTGCGGTCATACAAGAAGGGATCGAGTTCGGAACGATGATATACGTGATAGATTAGGGGTAGCGCCAATTGAAGAAAAGCTTGTCCAACACCGGTTGAGATGGTTTGGACATATGCAACGGAGACCCCCAGAGGCACCGGTGCGTAGTGGAATGCTAAGCCAGGATAGTAACGTGAAGAGAGGCAGAGGAAGACCGAAGTTGACTTGGGTAGAGGCAATAAAAGGAGACTTGAAAGGATGGAATATACCCAAAGACTTAGCCTTAGATAGGAGTGCTTGGAAGACAGCTATTCACGTGCCTGAACCTTGATGGCTTCTGATAGGTTTCAACTCTAGTCTACCCCAACTTGTTTGGGACTTAAAGGCGTTGTTGTTGTTGTTGTTGTTGTTTCCATCAACACAAGTAACTTTCAAGAAGTACAAAAAGGTGCCACTGCAAAGGAACGAAGCCTAAATGAGGTGATATATACACAACTAATGACATGACACTAGACTTATGAGAGAGAAGCGGGATGGATTTGATCTAGCTAGATTCAATTGGGTGTACACTCTTTGTAAGATATGGAAACTATTCCGACCTAACATTGGAGGCAAAATTTTCATTTCATCTAACAATCCTCTAATCCCATGTCACACATTTAATGCTATACTACAATATTAGGCGCCCTTCGGGCGCCCTGCCTGCCTACTTAACAAAATTTATAAGTATCAAAGTATTTAGCCAAATTTATAACAATGGCCCCGTTCGCTGGTCTAAACTTTGGCTGAAACTGACTGAAAAACACTGTTCCGGCTGAATTGTTGCGAGAGAAAAACATTGTTCCGACTGAAAAAATAAGCCGAACAAGCCAAATTTAAAATTTAAGACAAGCGAACGAGGCCAATAATTTTCTCGTCTTATAAAGAACAAAACTAAGAAAATACCTTTATATGTAAACACTAAGATTCTTGCACAATCAAAAATAAATTAAAGCAAAAATGTCATCAGATATCTTTGAAGAATTTTACATCAGGCATCGCTTGAAAGGGTCATTGTATACAGTCTCAGGTCAGTATAGGGGCTGAGATTTAAAGAAAAAACGTGTCTACATATCTACAGAGGAAGTATACATGGAGACAATGAACTTCGAAGGAGTCAGTCCTGAACTTGCTCCAAAACAGAAAAAAAAACTCAAAATCTTAGATCGAGGTGCACTTAACATCAATTTATACTCCTATAAACCTCTTAACGCCGGCTGGGTCGAGAAGTCATTGACAGCTACGATAGTGCGACTGATGAAACAAGGATCCACACATTTTCCGTGAACTAATCTTTGTGTACCTGCAGAGAACGCACCAAATCAGTAGCAATCTTAATCTACTGTGAATGAAAGCAGATGCAGCAACCACACCAATCTTGCATAGGATCACAAATTCCCAACTCAAGAGCAAGACTGTTATAGAAAATTTAATCTTATAACTAACCTTGAAAAGAGACATCTTACAAGCTGTCTACAAATTAGCTTTTCTGCAAGCTACTCCAACAAGGCCTATGCATTAAGCAAACGATGCAAAAAAAAGAGAGGAAAATATCAAAGAATTACTCAAGTGATGCCACTTTGTCGCAACAGGAAAGGCCCGCTATCATCATGTTGATCCTTCTTCTGAAATATCTAGGGAAAAAATGGAAAACTATTGGATTATTCGTTCACATGGCCACAAGGAACCAAAAATGTAAAACAAAAACCTAGAACCTAATATCAGTGCAGCAGATACAAAATATGAGAACACAAACAATTTTTTAAATTATAAGGGCACAAGTTCAAGCATAATCCACCAAATTGTATGTTTAACAGCATGTGCTGCTCCTCAATGATTTATCTCAATTCAGCATGTGCAGCCTGAGTTCAGAAACCAGACTGGAGCACTACACCTGAGTCTTAACTGACCGGGAGTAGCACAACATGGTTCCAAATTAGCTTACCTATGTGTTTGCTATGTGGTGCCAGAATAAAATTCAATATGTAGATTGAATTGTCATATATACCTCAAGCCTAGTCCAAATTAATCCCTTTCTTTTGGATAGGTCATAGGCCCTTGATAGAAATCAGAAGTTACCTGGTTAACAAAATAATAACATTATCTGAGAAGTGGATCTGAATCTGCATGATGAAAATAGTAATATGACATACTAATACGGCCCACATATCATGAAAATTAATCTCATAAGTGTAACTTAAACCTTAGCCCCCTTATTATCAAACTGAGTCCAAATTTGTATGTATAGCAGATTTCTTTAGAAACGCAGAAATAACCAAAAGACGATCCCAGCAGCGGCAGACATGCCTTCTGAAATCCTGGACAGGAAGCTCAGAGCAGTGGGCAAAGACACCAATCCGTCCTTGCAGTGTCCTTCACTAATGAGAAATGACCTAAGAGAGCAGGAAATCAAAACAAAAACTAATCAGTAGGTACATATAGGTAAAAATCATAGATCCACTCACAAACTCACTATGTAGTGACCCGTTTGCAGCCTCTCAGTCATGTGGAGTACGATCATTCAGAGTAGGCATACTCTTGAATGGAGATGGATTGATGGAGGCACAGATCACGCACCAGATAGGAGATGGCTTTGGTGGAGAGGTTGTGGAGCCGGACAATGGAGGCAGCGGGAGGTGTAGACGAGCGGAAGTAGAAGTGGTCCAGTGCGGTGCAGTCAGGCTTGTACCGTGTGCTACTCGCCAGCACAGGCGCGCCTCGCTCCTGACCTCACCGTAGCTCTCCGCCGCCATGGCACCGCTCCTCATCCTCAGGCATGGATCTGGTGGTGCTCGTCGTGGATCTAACAGCCGTCGCCGAGATCCACGCGGACCTCCCTCTACATGGCACACAAACTTGAGGGAAGGAGAAGGGAAAGAAGCTAAGCCTAATAAGGTACAGAAGAAGCTTCCCGGTCGTACCCTCGGTTCATATCGGCGCCTCCGGTTTGCTGCTCCGAGCACGCGAGCACCGCCGCGTCAACCGCCATGTCTCCATGGCCACATGCCCTCGCCGTCGCTTCCGCAGATCTGGGCGCACTCCTCCGTGTACGGGACCTGCGCTCCTCCGCGCTTTCTCTTTCCCTGCGCTCCAGCAACGGCGTCGAGATGGTAGGTACCTCGCGCTCCAGCGACGGCGGCGAGCAGGGAGGCGCGCGCAGCGAGCACTGCGGTGCGGCGGCAGCCGGGAAAGAGAAAGAGGAGAGAGAAGAGACGGGAAATTGCGCTAGGCTCGGAGACTTGGGGTACACCTCTGCGGGAGGGGTTCTCCGCAAAATTGTAAGGGTGTTTCTGCAAAACGGTTATGCTATCAAATTTTGTCTTCTTGATTTCGGTAAAGTTAGAGGGTTTTTTTGCAAAAAAACCTGAGAGGAGGCCTGGACTGCGGGTTGATTCGATTAAAGTTCGAGGGGTTTTCTGGAAAAAAACGATGCCTCGCATGTTCTGGCCCGTTCACGCGCCCGATCCGATGGCCGGGAACAGCCGGTGACGTGGCACGCTGGCTGGCCGCGGTTTGGGCTCAGGTTTCGTATATACAGATGACCGGAATATAAAACAATTGAATTGAAAGTATGCATTTGAAGATGTGATTTTCTTTATCAACATAAAACCACTCTCGATGATGTGGCAATGGCATCGTGTTGAAAACAACGAACAAAACGAAACTTCTTTTTACGGTTGACCAGAAGTTCTATCCAGGCCTTGTTTAGATGAAGGTTGGGAATCAGTATTTGGCACTGTAGCACTTTCGTTTATATTTGATAATTATTGTCCAATCATGGCCTAACTAGGCTCAAAAGATTTGTCTCGTAATTTACAATCAAACTGTGTAATTAGTTATTTTTTATCTACATTTAATACTCCATACATATGTACAAAAATTTAATGTGATAGAGAGAGAGTGAAAAAACTTGAAATCTAAAAAGGCCCCACTTACCATTGACTTTATGAAAATAAAGTCATTCTTAAATAAATACATCGAAGACCTAAGCACAACATACCCAACTGTACTCCCACACATCCTTATGTCCCGTACCGCAGCTGTACATTACCATCTCTCTCTCACCCACACAACGCCTTAACCTTTTGACCAGCCGTCATAAAAAATTGATGTTGCGAGCATTAATTAATAATTAGGTTTCCACCAACAATTAACCAATAAATTTGATCAGAATTCATCAGAAAAATTGTCAAGTTCCCTAGATACGATACGAAGACGCCGTAAAGATAGGAAAAAAGAGAGCACAAGTTACACGCGCGGTTGCGTACCATAGTTGGGCTATAAAAGGCGTCCAAGGCGACATCCATGAGCAGCTGTGAAGCCAACAAATCAGCTACATCAGTTTTTAAACGTACACTTTGGCCCCGTTTAGATTCCAAAAAATTTTGCGCAGTACCCATCACATCGAATTTTGCGGTACATGCATGGAGTACTAAATGTAGACGAAAAAAACTAATTGCACAATTGGGTGAGAAATCACGAGACGAAACTTTCGAACCTAATTAGTCCATAATTAGACACTAATTGCCAAATACAAACGAAAGTGCTACAGTAACCAAAAATCAAAAATTTTCGGATCTCAACACGCCTTTTGTTGAACCAGCTCTTAACAATGCAGGTTTCATACGGATTAGGTGCCATCACCACCTGGTAAAAACTAGCAAGTCAACGCCCAGTCGCCTCGATCTGTCGTCACCTATACTGCACTTGCATTGTGCGACTAGCTTCCTGCTGGGTTCCGATTCTTCCACGGTCGGCGCCTTGCGGGTCAAGATTACGTTACTGATTACTTGTAACGGTAAAGCATGCATGGAAGCTGTGAAAGTTAATATACAACTATGCGCTCCGAGCAAAGATATATCTAATAAGCACAGCTTTAACCATTGGACCTGTTCAGCAGCCATTTTTTCGGAAGTGTAAGTGAGTTGTTATGCTGAGGTGGAGGAGAGAGAGCAAAAGCGCGCCGTAAGCTTTCAGTCGGCTTAGACACAAGAACCAAAAAAACTTTATAAGAGAGACAAGTGAGTCATATATTAGCAGTGAAGAGCTAATTACTATATATGAGCGGTGAAACGCGCCCCAGGCATGGTCGCCGCCCAGACGACCGGAGTCCCGGTCAGACGACCTGGCCTGGGACCACGGGCCTTTGGCCGGCGCATCCAGAGAGTGTCGTTCCCACAACGCTTCTGTCGGTGTTTCGAGTAAACACCAACCAGTAAATTTGTATTCGTTGCACATTAGACCCAGATGGTGTGCTAAAAGACACAAGGTTTATACCCCTACGTCCAGTCTGCTACTGCTGCTCATGTTATTAGAACTGAAAAGGTTCGTAGTAGGGGGTACAAACGGTCGAGAGAGGGACATGTCCCAAGTCTCTGATGAAAATATTGAAAGGACGCTGAGAGCTCGGTTGCTGCTCAGCTGTGTGTTATGTGGTGCGTGGTGTGTAATATTGATCCATCCCCTTAGTGGGGTGCCCTGTCTTTCCTTTTATAGATCAAGGGGGAGCAGGAGTTATAGATGGGAGAAAAAAGAAAAACCAGAGACGAAGAACGTCCTTCGAAGGTGCCGGGTCTTCCTTTTCCTCTGAGCCAGCCCCGCTGACATGGCAGACGGTTCCAAGGATAGCACGTTTGTTGATCTTGATAGGGCCGTGCCCTGGCTTTGTTCAGCAAGTGGTCACGTCCCATCCTGCCCCGACGGGCGGCGCGGCGCACCAGGGTGCCGAGTCGTGACCCTACGGGGAGCAGACGGGGAAGTGGCCATACGTTGGTACTGTAGATGATGTGAGTTCCCTCCTGGATCGTAGTGATTGTCGTATGCTTATGTCAGGATCCGCGTCCGAGGGCTGATGTCGGTGCCCACAATACTGTAAGATAAAAGTCGACGCCTACAACATTGTTCGGGCTCTGCCATGCCTCGAAGAGCTTAAAGCGCACATCTGGTCATATCCTGACAGTACTTGCCTACAGGCGTGCAGGGTATGGTCCTCAGTATTGCCATTGACTTGAGTGCCTCGCCTTATCTGCACGTGTAGTTATGAAAGAGTTGCGCATGGACGTCGGGCGAGGCGGAGCCTGTCCCTGGACGTTGGGCGAGGCGGAGCCCAGCCCTCGGACGTCGGGCGAGGCGGAGCCCGCCCTCGGACGTCGAGCGAGGTGGGACCCAGCCCCCGAACGTCGGGTGAGGCAGAGTCTAGCCCTCGGAGGTCGGGCGAGGCGAAACCAATCTTCAATTGTTCGAGCAAGAAGTGTAGTTGCGTTCTTGTCTGATCGGAAGTGTCAACGTTTGATGATTATTAGCTCCTCCTCTTCGGGTACCCTGGTATTCGGTCCCCCCACAGCTTCCGACCACCCACCAACATCGCCAAGTACATCGGGGAGACGAACTCCAGTATATGGCTCGAAGATTTCTAGCTCGCCTGCCGAGCCGGAGGGGTGGATGATGACCATTTCATCATTCAATATCTCTCCATCTACGTGGGGGAACATGTTCGACCATGGCTTGAGTTCCTCCCACACGACAACATCCACGACTGGGCGGACCTCAAGAGGATCTTTGTCGAAAATTTCCAAGGGACGTATGTCCGCCCTGGTAACTCCTGGGACCTCAAGAGCTACCAGCAGGAGCCCAGCGAGTCCCTACGGGATTACATCCAAAGGTTCTCTAAACGATGTCGTCGACGTGGACGTCATCAGCGCATTCCTCTCTGGGACAACCTACGAGTCCCTGATCCACAAGCTTGGCTGCCTGAAGCCCCAGACCACCCACGACTTGCTCGACGTCGCCACAAACCACGCCTCCAGCGAGGAGGTGGTCGGAGCGGTCTTCAATGGAGGCTGGGATAAGGGCAAGGCCAAGACGAGGGCCCCTCCACACTGAGGGGCAAAAAGAACAAGAAGGATCGACACCGACTGGCCAACTCTGATCTGGTCACCACGGCCGATCGCACGGGCAAGCAGCCCCAGCAGGGTCTGCCTGACCACTTCGACAAGCTCATGAAGAGCTCGTGCACCAACCACGCCTTCCCCGTGAAACACCTCTACAAAGACTGCGAGCTCCTCAAGCGCTTCCTCCGATAGGCCAGCGGGCCAAAAGAAGGAAAAGACAAGGAGGCAGCGACCAAGAACGGAGGCACAACAGGCAAGGATGGGGATGATTTTCCCGACCCCGAGGAATGCATCATGATCTTCGGGGGGTCCGATGCCATCTACTCCAAGCGCCAGCACAAAGTGCGCTACAGAGAGGTGTGCGTCGTCGAAATGGCCATCCCCACCTTCCTCCGCTGGTTGGAATCTCCGATCACCTTTGATCAGAGGGACCATCCATCCCATGTCGCCAGACCGGGGCGCTACCCGCTCATCGTCGACCCCATCGTCCGCAAGAAGCACCTCACCAAGGTGCTGATGGACAGAGGCAGCGGCCTCAACATTCTCTACGTCGACGCCCGCGACGCCATGCGCATCCCCCGGTCGGAGCTCCGATCAGCGAGCTCTCCCTTCCACAGCGTGATCCCAGGAGCGCAGGCGTACCTGGTCGGGCAGATCGACCTACCCGTCATGTTTGGTGACTGAGCCAACTTCCACTCGAAGGTGCTTACCTTCGAGGTGGTGGACTTCCCAGGGTCTTACCACACCATCTTGGGGCGGCCATGCTACGTCAAGTTCATGGTGGTCCCCAACTACACCTACCTAAGCTGAAGATGCTGGGACCGAATGACATCATCACTGTGGGTAGCGCCTTCTTGCACGCCTCCATGTGCGACCATGAGCATTTCATGCTCGCCATGGCCATCATCAACTCGTCCGAGCTCCCGTGGCTCGAGGAGTCATTGACCCTGTCAGTCCTGGACTGCAACAAACCAACCTCCTCGATGGCCTTCTGCCCACTCGAGGAAACCAAGGCGGTAGGGATCGACCCCACTGACCCAAGCAAGATGGTGCAGATTGGGACCCAACTCCTGCCCAAATAGAATGCGAGCTCGTCGACTTCCTACGCGCTAATCACGATGTATTCGCATGGAAGCCATCTAACTTGCCGGGCATATCGCGGGACATCGCCGAGCACGCACTGCACCTCATCCTGGGCTCGAAGCCCGCCAAGCAGTGCCTGTGTCGCTTTGACGATGAGAGGCGTAGGGCCGTAGGCGAAGAGATCGCCAAACTCCTAGCAGCCGGATTCATTAGAGAGGTATTTCACCCTGACTGGCTTGCCAATCCTGTTCTTGTTAAAAAGAAGACCGGGAAATGGAGAATGTGCGTAGATTATACTTGCCTCAACAAAGCGTGTCCAAAGGATCACTTTCCTTTACCATGCATAGACTAGATAGTCGACTCCACCTCGGGTTACAAGATCCTCTTTTTTCTGGATGCCTACTCAGACTATCACCAGATTGCGATGAAGAATCCGATCAGCTCGCAACCTCGTTCATCACCCCATATGGTTTGTACTGCTACGTAACCATGCCTTTTGGTCTAAAGAACGCTGGCACCACCTATCAATGGTGCATGCAGCAATGCTTCGCCGACCAAATCAACCCGCTCGACCAACTTGATCAGGTCAACCGGCCAAAACCAACCATTGCCGTCTATGTTGATGACATAGTTGTCAAAATGGCTCAAGCTTGCGACCTGATCACAAACTTGGCCACGATGTTCGCGAACCTCCGAAGGTTCAACATCAAACTAAATCTCAAAAAATGTGTTTTCGGGGTTCCAAAGGAGAAGCTGCTTGGATACATCGTGTCTGAGCGTGGCATCGAGGCCAACCCCAAAAAAATCATGGCCATCTCTAACATGGGCCCTATACGCAATGTCAAGGGCGTACAAAGGCTCACCGGCTATCTGGCTGCCCAGAGCCGATTCATATCCTGGCTCGGCAAATGGGGGATGCCACTCTACAAGCTCCTCAAAAAGACAGATGCCTTCATCTATACTAATGAAGCTCAGCAAGCTCTAGAGAGCCTGAAAGCGTCACTGACGTCTGCCCCAATCCTCATCGCTCCCGAACAGGGAGAACCTCTCCTCTACGTCACAGCGAGCAACCATGTGGTGAGCGCCGCCCTAGTCATCGAAAGGGAGGAGCCGGGACACCACTTTCAGGTCCAGCGACCCATATACTTTGTCGGGGACGTACTCACTGACCCCAAGGTTCAGTACCCCTAGGTGTAGAAACTCCAATACGCCGTGCTGATGGTGACCCGAAAGCTCCTGCACTACTTCACGGACCACGAAGTCGCAGTCATCACTTCATACCCGCTCGGAGACATCATCCGCAACCGCGATGCTGTGGGATGGATCTCCAAGTGGGCACTCGAACTCATGGGCCATGACATCAGGTATATCCCCTGTACCACTATTAAGTCTCACGCTCTCATGGATTTTGTCACCGAATGGACGGAGGTCCAGCTACCGACCCCAGACGTCACCCACGAGTACTAGATGATGTACTTCGATGGGTCCGTTATGGCGCCCGGCTCGAGGGCTAGAGTGGTTCTGATCTCCACTGATGGGAGGCCCCGATACGCCATCCACCTCCATTTTTTTGCCTCAAACAACACCATGGAATATGAGGCCCTCATCAACGGACTGCGCATCGCCATCGAGCTTGGTGCTACGCGACTCTACGCCCATGGTGACTTAGAGTTGGTCGTTGACCAAGTCATGAAGGAGTCCTCCAGCAAAATCCCCCTCATGGTAGCATACTACCAGGAGGTGTGCAAGCTTGAGGACAAATTCCACGGGATCGAGCTCCATCATGTCCCCCAAAAGGACAATGACGCCGCTGATTTTCTCATGAAATTGGCTGCCAGACGGATCCTGTCTCCGGATGGGGTCTTCGTCAATGACCTCCACAAGCCATCCGCCCGCATCCTAGAAGGACCGATCCAAACACACCCCGATGCCAGCCAGGCGCTCGGGGGCTTTGACCCCAGTCCCTCCGTGACGGCGTCACCCGTCGACATCGCCGCGATGGCACTCGATCAAACTGACTCGCGGGCACCGCTACCCGCCTACCTCCTCGTGGAGGTTCTCCCACCCGAGAGGACATTAGCATGATGGATCGCTCGATGCGCCAATACCTTCGTCGTGCTCGATGATGAACTCTACAAACGAAGTCCATCGGGGGTACTCATGAAGTGCATCCCTACCAACCAAGGGAAACAACTCCTCCTCGAGGTCCATGCCAGAATCTATGGACATCACGTGGCCCCAAGGTCGTTGGTCAGAAAAGCCTTTCATTAAGGTTTTTACTAGCTCACCATGCTACGAGATGCAAAGGAGGTCGTCCGCAGGTGTGAAGGATGCCAGTTCTATGCTCGGCAAACCCATTTGCTGGCACAGGAGCTTCAAACCATCCCCATCACCTGGCCATTCGTGGTCTGGGGCCTCAACATGGCAGGACCCCTCAAAAAAGGCCCGGGCGGCTTCACTCACTAGCTCATAGCGGTTGACAAATTCACCAAGTGGATAGAGGCTAAGCCCATCACAAACATCCGCTCGAAAGAGGCGGTCAAATTCTTCCTCGACATCATCTACCGGTTCAGCATTTCTAACTGTATCATCACTGACCACGGAACTAACTTCACCAGGAAGAAGTTCCTGGACTTCAGTGATGGATACAGCATCAGGATCGACTGGGCATCGGTTGGACATCTGCATACTAACGGTCAGGTTGAGCACGCCAATGGCATGGTCCTCCAAGGACTTAAGCCACGCATCTTCGACTGACTCAACAAGTACACTAGGTGATGGGTTGTAGAGGTCCCAACGATCCTCTAAAGCATAAGAATGACCCCAAACCGATCTAGAGGGTTCACACCTTTCTTCCCAGCCTCACGGAGTTGAAGCAGTCTTGCCCTCCCGATCTCGACCACACGGCGCCCCAAAGAGTGAAGGCTTTCGACCGCGACCGAGCCACGGAGGATCAAGAAAGACGCAGCTTGACCTGCTCGAGGAGGCCCATGAGGCGACCGCCATCCGCTCCACTCGCTACCAAAGAATCTCTCCGCAGTACCACAAAAGGAAGATCGGGGAGGATCCTCGAAGTCGGTGATCTCGTACTCGGAGGACCCAATCAACGAAGGAGAAGGACAAACTCTCTCCACCATGGGAAGGTCCCTATCACGGTGGTGAGGGTGATCCAACCGGGCACCTACCAACCAAAGGATGACAACGCAAACATTCTCACCAACACTTGGAACATTGAACAACTACGTCAATTTTTCCCTAAATTCGGTCTTATCGCTTTTAGTTCAACGCTTGCTCCTATAAAGCGCCCTAGCTCAACACTTTCACTAGGTTGCTCGGGCTCTCCATGAGGAACAATACCACCTATCCTTTTTACTATCACATGGTAAAAACTTTTTACCCGAACAAAAGGGCATTCCATTCCTTTGATTACCCTACGTAACTTTGTTTTTACTCCTGACCGAGCGCACCCTGCCATGACCTACGGTTACGAGCAGCCGAGCCTCGAGGGCCACGCCCAGGTTCTTAAAGTTGTAGCCTACGAAACAAACGGGCAAGTGCGAAAAAGAATGGATAAAAACAAAGCTATGCTAGGATAAAAAACAAGAAACGGATAGTGATTCTATCACAAAGCAGAACTGATGTATTCATTGATACAAAAACTATTCACATGGGGGCTCCCCCACAAACTTAACGATTACATTTGCTGACTACGTCTACTTTAAATGTTACTGTGGCCGCTCGGCGGCATCGGCTGATGCTAAAGGTGATGCCACGGCACATGCCACCAAACATAACCACCACCGCAAGGACCCTACCCGGTTTTGCTCCCTCGACTTCAACGAGCGCAATTGGTACCTCAAGGGCGTCGCACCCATAGATGCTCAGCAGAAGAATGTGGAGATCCGGACTTTCTCATGTAGTCGAGGAAGCTCCTGTACAGAGACACTGTCCATCGAAGTATGGCCGCCATGACTAGAGGATGTCTCTTCAAGTTTTATGAACTGACCTACCTGAGCAGTGGCAAGGGCAAAACCCCCCACCAGCGTAGTCTTGAGCGGTTTTCCCTCCGACAAGACTCGCCCAGAGAAGATTCGTCGGAAGGAGTCCACGTGTGGCTCCATCTCGACGAAGGCCTCGCAGACGCTGACAAAGCCGGCGACGCGCAGTACCCTCCAGTGCGCCACCTCCTTTGGTGAAAGTAGCCCCTTCTTGGTGAACGCGGCCAGCACCACCTCATCTATGCTAGATGACCTCTAGCTCGACATTACACTCCAAATTGATGAATGGGTCTATGAGTTCTCCTTTCCCTCTCCCTTCCCCTATTTAAAAGACGAGATGCAGTGGTTGAAGAAGGGGAAAGGATTAGGGCAAAAAACCCTCTCCCTTCCCCTATTCAATACAGACGGGAATGCGATGGGACATGTCCTGACCGATGGGATGCACCATGCCCAACGAAACATTGCCTGGTTAGGCAAAACGTGGTGTGGGCATGGCCCACCACTACCGCACACCGAGCGCGGGAAACAAAGCGCCACCACGCACAGGTGGCCCTCCGCCTTCCCAGGCAATCCTTAGAAGAGCCCAACGACGAGATCTCCGTCCAGGAGAGACCAACGGGCTTCCTGAGACCATTGGATAGCTCAAGAGAACACCGAGAGACAGGTAAGGAGCAGAGGGATGCCCCATGTGGTCCAGGCCAACTCCGTCACAAACGGCGAACAAGGGTCCCGGTCGGACGCATCCGACGAGAGCTCCTCAAACCCGTCACTTGAGTAATTAAGGCAACCTTACCAAAACCCTTTATTTCATTTATTTTGCATGATCATTCATCCATTCACACATTCATTCATTCATCCCATACATCCGAAGCATCGCATATGCAGTCAATGCATCTCAACGCTTCGTATTGCATCACGAAGCGGTAGTTGCCTCATTCAACATGAGCAACGACCAACTAGGGTTCGAAGGCTGGCCCATGAAGGGCCTGAGGCCGCCTCGCGTCAAACAGAGCCAGGGGAGAAAACACAGATGAGCCCCGAGTGGCCCTCACCCAGTCTGCTCCTTAGCAGACAGGGACATCTCAACCTTCTTGTTCGATCCTAGTCTCAAGCTATGCCCACAAAATCTCCATCAAGAGGAGGCCAGTGGGCCACCTGGGTCGGTCTCCGGAATGACCCGGGCATCTACTAGGATGTAGGCTAAGGAGCAGTGGAATGCCACATGAGGGCTATGCCGACCCCATGACGAACGACGGACCCAGATTTCACTCTAACGCGCACATTAGCGAGCTCACCGAGCGCGTCACTCGAGCCATCGAGGCAAGCGACATTAGCTCAGCCCCTCCGGTAATGAAAACTATAGACAGGGTAATGCACAAAACCGACCCCTACCGAGCTCAACGGGGCTCAAAAGCCAAAACTGCCTCGGTTGCGCACGACGGGTCCACAAGTCCGTCTTGCCCGATCCCTCGGCTGCGCTCGACGCTAGGGTCCGCGAGCTCATCTCACCCGATCCCTAAACTGCCTCGGCTACGCACGATGGGTCCACGAGTTCGTCTCGCCTGATCCCTCAGCTACGCCCGACACTAGGGTCCGCAAGCTCATCTCGCCCGATCCTAAAACTGCCTCGGCTGCGCACGATGGGTCCACCAGTCTGTCTCGCCCGATCCCTAGGCTGTGCCCGACGCTAGGGTCCGCAAGCTCGTCTTGCCCGATCCCAAAACTGCCTTGGCTACGCATGATGGGTCCACGAGTCCGTCTCACACGATCCCTCAGCTGCGCTCGACGCTAGGGTCCACGAGCTCATCTCACCCGATCCCTAAACTACCTTGGCTGCGCACGACGGGTCCAAGAGTCCATCTCGCTCGATCCCTTGGCTATGCCCGAAGCCAAGGTCTGTGAGCTCGTCTCGCCCGATCCCTAAACTGCCTCGGCTGCGCACGACGGGTCCGCGAGTCCATCTTGCCCAATCCCTCGGCCACGCCCGACGCTAGGGTCCGCGAGCTCATCTCGCCTGATCCCAAAACTGCCTCGGCTATGCACGATGGGTCCGCGAGTCCGTCTCACCCGATCCCTCAGCTGCGCCTGACGCTAGGGTCTGTGAGCTCGTCTCGCCCGATCCCAAAACTGCCTCGGCTGCGCACGATGGGTCTACGAGTCCGTCTCGCCTGATCCATCAGCTACGCCCGATGCCAGGGTCCGCGAGCTTGTCTCGTTCGATCCCTCAACTGCGTCGGCTATGCATGATGGGTCCGTGAGTCCGTCTCGCCTGATCCCTCGGCTGCGCCCGATGCTAGGGTCCATGAGCTTGTCTCGCCCGATCGCTAAACTACCTCGGCTGTGCACGATGGGTTCACGAGTCCATCTCGCCCGATCCCTCGGCTACACCCAATGCCATGGTCTGCGAGCTCGTCTCGCCCGATCCCTAAACTGCCTTGGCAACGCATGATGGGTCCGCGACTCCATCTCGCCCGATCCCTCGGCTGCGCCCGACGCTAGGGTCTACGAGCTCATCTCGCCCGATCCATAAACTGCCTCAACTGCGCACGACGGGCTCACGAGTCCGTCTCGCATGCACACGCCCGCTGACAAAAACCCCCCAGGCGATACTACCTAAATTGCCCAGCGGCTCGGGGGCTACACCCGCGGGTGCGCTCGTGCGCACCCGCTGTCAAACAAACAAAAAATTCCCTCGCTGACTAAACGAAGTACCCCCCAGACGATTCTACCCGAATCACCCGGGGGCTCGGGGGCTACAACCGCGGGTGCGCTCACGCGCACCCGCCGTCAAAACAAAAATCCCCTAGATGATTCTACCTGAATCGTCCGGAGGCTCGGGGGCTCCTGTCGGGTTCATAAACCTAGGGTCCCTCATGGACCAGCTTCCCAGCAAAGGCTTGGCCCAGCAGACAATGTCAAGAATAAATGCGCAACTCTTGGGCTGGCCCAAAAACTTAACGATAGGCCAGAATGGCGCTCGCTCGCCTTCGACTCTGGCCCGCCTCTCCGACCGAAAGGCCTCGCTTCTGACTCTAGCCCGCCTCTTCGACCGAAAGGCCTGGCCAAGGAGGAACGACGCCCGCTTCTGACTCCGACCCGCATCTTCGATCGGGGATACACTAAACCTCTGCTTATAGCTCGTCTCCGACTGGCACAGTCGGAGCCGACTAGGACCAACCGACCGGGGACACCCGCTCGGTGAGGACTAGGAAGCGGGCGGAGCAAGTAAGACAGGACACTCAAGTCAAATCGCAAAACCGAGGACCGTACCCTGTACATCTGCAGGACAGTACCGACAGGGCATGTCATAAGAGTGCCCTGCAAACCTTCTAGGCTTGTCAGAACCCAAGCAGTATTGTGGGCGCCGAAGTTTTACCCTACAGTGTTATGGGAGCCATCAATTCCCATATCAGACGAACACGGTAAGACTCCCCACATGCCTCTGGGCATCAACAGTGTTGTGGGCGCCGTCATTTACTATACATAGTGAAGACGGTAAAAACCTCCCACATGCATCTGGCAACAACAGTGTTGTGGGCGCCTACAATCATCTTGTACCCGACGGCGTGAGCAACAAGACTTACCGGCATACGTACACTCTCCCTCTCTCACTTATAACACTATCCCCTTCATCTATAAAAGGGGATGCGCTCTCTCCCAGTAGGAGAGGATCAACTCTCCAACAACTGAAACACACTCCAACGATCCGAACAACCAAGGATTCCAACAGAGCACATGCTCTAATACTTAGCACATGCAGGAGCTCCCGTCTCTCTTGTCCCTTCGGTCCAGAGTCCGACCGGACCTCTTGCACCCCCCATCTTACTCCCTTCCGTTTGTAACCCCACTGCAAACTTTGAGACCTGGGCTCAGGAATAAAGTCACCGACCGACTCAAACTGGATATAGGGCACGTTGCCTGAACCAGTATAAACCCTGTGTCATTGAGTGCTAGGCCACATTCGATCACAACGTATGGCAAAACTACAAATATTTATGTGTTGGTCACTTTCTGCACCGACAACAAGGTTGATATGTGCCCTTATGTGTTGAGTTGTGATGAGTGATTGTCAAGATGACCGGCTTTGATTTAGTTTGAGACTAACCCCCTAGCGTGAGTGTGTGGGCAACATGTCTCTTAGTTGTGTTGGTGTGCACGTGTGGAGCACAGAAACGGTCGACCAGCCCTGCTAATGGGGCTAAACCCGCCCCAAACCCGTCCCAACCCGCAACTTATGAGAGAGCTTTCCTAACCCAACCCTTCCCAAACAATCAACTCCTCAACCCAACCCAACCCAACCCAACCCGCCGCCGCCGCTTAACCCGCAACTACCCGTAGCTAGCGTCCTCATCCGCTTTAACAGCCATGGCCCTTGGGAGCTGGGCCGTGCGGCGACGACATCTTCCGTGGCCGTGCGTGCGTACACCCTCTGGAGCTGGGCCCGCACGGCGGCTCGTGGAGCAACAAGACGCGGGAGAAGCAGCTGCGGGTTGGGAGCTCGGTGCGAGCGGAGATGAGGCCGCCGGTGACAGGAGTAAGTTCTGTTGTGCAAGTCAACCCGTCCCAACCCGCCCCAACCCGCTCTTGCAGTACCCCCAACCCGCCCCAACCCATGAGATGCCATGACCCATTTACACCCGTCCAAACAACCCCCAAATCAAAACCCGCCCCATAATACCCATTTCAACCCGACCCATTAGCAGGGCTACGGTCGACAGACATGGAAAGAATTATAAAGATTTATGACATTAAATAGTTGTACTATAAAAATATAATTAATGAAGAATCTAATGATATTTATTTGGTATCATAAATGTTATTATTTTATTATATGACGTTGGTCAACCTTAAGATGCTTTAACTCTCAAGAAAGTTTAAATGACTTATAATTTGGAACAGAGAGAATATACTATTAGCATTTAGTTAAAGTTAGAAAAATTATAATACTTTTTAATCACAGTACGGACACATACGCTTATATAATACATGTATGTACACTGATCGACTAATATGAACTAGGTGAACAGTAGAGGTTCACTATATTAATAAACTTAAATAGCTAAGCTACAATTTGTTCACAGAAAAATTGTTATATTATTATGCAAAAATAAGGTGAGAACATTTGACTAACTCAGATTTCGTACGTCCTGTACTTATGAACAAATTAAATTGCGCCGACTAGAATACCAAAGTTTCAGTCCAGCAAAACCATAGACTTGAGCGCGGCACCGGCACGCCAGCAAATACGCATGTGGGCAGCTAAAAAGTCCTAGTACGTAGGAGTACGGCAGCTACTAACCATAACTCCTAAAGAAGACAATTAGCTAGACGTACGATTACAGTAGTTTTTTTGAAAGATGGGCTCTAAACGTACACTTTGTTGAACCAGCTCTTAACAATGCAGGTTTCATACGGACCAGGTGCCATCACCACCTGGTAAAAACTAACAAGTCAACGCCCAGGTCGCCTCGATCTGTCGTCACCTATACTGCACTTGCAATGTGCGACTAGCTTCCTGCTGGGTTCCGATTCTTCAACGGTGGGCGCCTTGCGGGTCAAGATTACGTTACTGATTACTAGTAACGGTAAAGCATGCATGGAAGCTGTGAAAGTTTATATACAACTATGCGCTCCGAGCAAAGATATATCAAATAAGCACAGCTTTAACCATTGGACCTGTTCAGCAGCCATTTTTTCGGTGGCAGCAGCCGCTCACATGTTAGAGCAAGTACAATAAAGTGTAAGTGAGTTGTTATGCTGAAGTGGAGGAGAGAGAGAGCAGAAGCGCGCCGTAAGTTTTCAGCTGACTTATACGTAAGAACCAATAAACTTTATGAGAGACAGGTAAGTCATGTATTAACAGTGAAGAGCAAATTACTATATGGGTTGGCTGAGAGATGGGCTACAAAGATCCATACAGCAAGCAGCAGGTTATATTATTAGCCTTGCTCTTAGTGTGGCAACGCTAGTAGCTGCTACAGCAAACATAGACATTACAATGTTTTTACAACTGTAACACATGGGAAAAGTATGTTACTATAAAGCGATTCAATTTTCATTAGAAATATGCTCCTTTTGTTTTCAGAAAATTAACATGTAAAAAGTAATTTGTAAATAAAAGAGAAAAGATTTAACCCTTGGGACAACCCAAACTAGCACTGATTTGAAATTGAAGGAAGTTGTTATAGAAAGCCTGTCAGGGCAAAGTTGTTTCCTCACTCGTAAATTTAAAACATCTTTTAAAAAACCAGCTCTTTAAATTAACGCCTCTAAAATTGATGTAAAAACATAGAAAGATTAAGTGCTACTTTAAGAAAGTTCCATAATATGCCAAATCTAGTGGAGGGTTTTATTCTCATTAAGACGCCGTTCGGTTAGGCGTTCCCAGCCACTCTAGGTCAGGATCATTTCTAAGCCAGTACAAATTATAGAACAGTTCCAAGCCAGGAACAATTCCAGGCCATTCAAGCTACAAAGGAACAAAGCCTAAATGAGGTGATATATACGCAACTAATGACATGACACTAGACTTATGAGAGAGAGAGAGGAGGATTTGATCTAGCTAGATGCAATTGGTTGTACACTCTTTGTAAGATATGGAAACTATTCCACACTAACATTGGAAGAAAAATTTTCATTTCATCTAACAATCCTCCAATCCCATGTCACACATTTAATGCTATATGACCGGGAATATAAAACAATTGAATTGAAAGTATGCATTTGAAGATGTGATTTTCTTCATCAACATAAAACCACTCTCGATGATGTGGCAATGGCATCGTGTTGAAAACAACGAACAAAACGAAACTTCTTTTTACGGTTGACCAGTAGTTCTATTCGCTTACCATTGGCTTTATGAAAATAAAGTCATTCTTAAATAAATACATGGATGACCTAAGCACAACATACCCCACAGTACTCCCACACATCCTTATGTACCGTACCGCAGCTGTACATTACCATCTCTCTCTCTCCTTTTGACCAGCCGTCATAAAAAATTGATGTTGCGACCATTAATTAATAATTAGGTTTCCTCCAACAATTAACCAATAAATTTGATCAGAATTCATCAGAAAATTTGTCAAGTTCCCAAGATACAATACGAAGATGCCACAAAGATAGGAAAAAAGAGAGCACAAGTTGCACGCGCTGTCACGTACCATAGTTGGGCTATAAAAGGCGTCCCAAGGCGACATCCATGAGCAGCTGTGAAGCCAACAAATCAGCTACAGCCTACAGGGTGCTGCTTGAGGGACGGTGCAGTGCGGAGTGGGTTATCCTTTCCGCCGTACAAAGGTACCTGTACTGCCCTTGACTACTACAGTCTACAGAGGAAGCCGCCGGCGACAGAAAGATGGCACAAGCCGGTGCCGGAGGTGGCCTGGAGATGGTGCCCCACAGCGGCGACCTGGAGCTGGAGCTGCCGGCGGTGAACTGGCTACGGCAGGACTCGCTGTACCGCGACGCCACGAGGCCAGCCCACGCCGCCCATCATGGACGGCAGAGAGCTGGGTTCGGACGCTACGGCTGGCATTCCAGTGCGTGGGGATCATGTACGCCGACCTCGGCGCGTCGCCGCTCTACGTCTACGCCAACACCTTCAAGTATGGCGTCAAGCATGAGGACGACGTCCTCGGAGTACTGTCCATCATCATCTACAGCTTCATCCTCTTCACCATGATCAAGATCGTCTTCATCGCGCTCTACGCCAACGACGAGGGTGACGGTGCGGTCGACGATGCTACCTAGCTACTGAATTTAATTCACCATGATCTTTCTTGTCATGAGATGAGTTGCAAAATCGACACGGAGCTAACAAGGTGCACGTACATACGTTATTTGCTCGGTTTTCGTCAGGTGGAACGTTTGCTCTACTCGTTGATCTCGCGGTACGCCAAGATCTGCCTGATCCCAAATCAACAGGACGAGGACGAGCTCGTGCTAAGATACAAGAATCAAGCAAAGCCGTCAGCGACGCGAAGGAGGGCTCAGTGGATGAAGAACCTCCTTGAGACGAGCAAGGCAACAAAGGTTCTGCTTTTCTCCCTTACCATCCTTGCGACTGCGCTGGCCATCAGCGACTGCATGCTAAACCCTCCAATCTCTGGTACGTACATATATAACATCCACTACCGGAGACTGTGTAGTCACCGAGTGCCCCGACAATTACCGAGTGTCAAAAGTCGGGGCATTCGAAAAAAAGTGATTACCGAGTGCCAACACTTGGAAAACATAAACATCCGGTAGTCAACCGCTTTACCGAGTCAGCACACTCGGTATACTCAGACACTCGGTAAAACCACAAGTTTACCGAAGGGGTGCACTCGGTAAAAACGGTCACTCGGTATTGACGTGCCACGTCACCTAGGATAGCAACCGTGCCCAAACGGCGTCAAGGCATGACATGTTTACCGAGTGTTATGATCATACACTCGGCAAACATGAAATTTTTACCGAGTGTTGGGCCAATACACTCGGTAAACACTATCTTTTACCGAGTGTATTTGCCCAACACTCGGTAAAATTCAACCAAATTTCTTGTTTTTCCCTTCATTCTTTTTCCTCTATCCACATATGATATTTAGTACTCCATTCCAAAATATGGTGTTTATTTCGATTTATTTACTATATTTCACAAAATTTTCATTCTTTATGAAAATTAGGAACATATCGTGTGAATTTAATTGTAATAATTAAAATCGAACTCGATAAATCACAAGATTGGAAGAATTAACATTGAAGCATACATCTATGTTATAGAAAAAATTTCATAACGTTTTGGAAGTATTTTTACATTCGTCGCTGCCGAACCGGTACATCTCCCAAAGGGACGCTAAACATTCAAAATGACGAGTAGGATTTCTATTAAGAGTGAAATTCAACATTATGATTTGAACTTGGAATTTTTTAGATAGTAAATAGATGACATGAAATAGTTCATGTGAAAGTTTGGTGAATTTTAGGATTAAATTGGCATTTTTTCTTTTTTGTTTTGCATGAAATAATGGACTTTTACCGAGTGTGACCTCAAACACTTTCGGTAAAGGTTAGCCACGGCCCACCTGCACCGCCATGCTTATGTTTACCGAAAAGTGTAGATCGGGGCACTCGGTAAACATGTACTTCAGGCTGCGGTGTCTTGATGCTTGAGTTTACCGAGTGCCGTACATCTAGGCACTTTCGATGTGGCAACTTGATGAACAAGCCGTTTCTCCCTCAAATCGTTTCCTACTTTCACACACACACCGCACATGCCTCCCCACCGCCGCGCCGCCTCCTCCCCACCACCACCGCCACCACCAGGCGGTCCCCACAGCCGCCGCCATCGGAGAGACGGAGAGAGAGAGAGATACGACACTTGCAAGACTGGACGACGATCCCCTCCGCCGACGCCTCGCCCTGTGCTCCCTCCTTCGCCCCGTTCCGTGAGGTGGGGTGGGGTGGGCCCAGCAGCAGCCAGCCGGCGACGGCGAGCACTCTCTCCCTCCCCCGACCATGGCCTCCCCTTCCAGACGTGCTTCTCCCGCCAGCACCGGTGGCGACAAGGGACCCCCCCTGCTCCCGTCGGCGCCAGTACCTGCCTGCTGCCCACCTCCCCTCCGTCTGGTGGCGCCGTGATGCAACTAGTATTAGTAGATGGTCTGCAAACATCATGGCGCTGTGATGCTTTTCATTTGATTGAGTGTCCTTTTTTTCTAAGTAGGTCATGATTTGTTCAACTTTGAATGTAAGGAACCTTTGTTTACAACTACATGACACAACCGATATATATTCACCACTAAGGCCTGATTTGATCAAAACAAAGGACGTGGGGGAAATTTTAGAGGATTGGAACTATAGGAAAGTTTCTTGGAGAGAGGTGGACCACAAAGACCGGGGTTTCCAATGTATATGGATGCCTGGTTTATCAAGCACCAGTAGCTGATTCCCAGACGGTATTTGTCCCGACAAATTGTTGTAAGACAAATTCAAGTGGTCGAAAAGCGCTTAGAGATGATACGCTCTTAGGGATTTCTCCGTAAAGCCCATTACGTGATAGATCCAAAGATTCCAAATGATCGTAAGGCACCGATATTCATTGGGATTGTCCCGCTTAGATCATTCCAAGAAAGGTTTAAGCTTGTCGGTGCAGTAAGTGCACTAATTTCTTCAGAATATGCCCCTGTTAAGTCAAGCAAAGATGATCCAAATTTACCATAAACCTGATTCCAGTTGTAAATTCAAGTTGTTGCCCTTTAGTGACAACTGATAAACTATCATTGTACAACGTGCTCATGTGAATGAACTCATTAGGCCCAAATCTCATCCCTCCGTAAAATGACAATCCATAGTAGAGCGACAACATTTGAAAGTGACAATCCATAGTAGACGACATCCGAAAGTGAGCCATTGCCAGCAGGAATGTGGGACATGGCCTCCAAATTCACAAGTGACGTGGGGATCATCCCGAGAAATTGTTAGAAGCTAGGTCTAAAACTCAAGATCTTTCATCTTGCTAAGCTCGAAAGGGATGTCACCAAAGAACATATTTGAACGTAACCTCGTAAATGCTAAGGACGACAATTTCTCTCCTATCCATGTCGGTAAGCTCCCGTAAAACTGATTAAATGCAAGATCAAGAAATATTAGGCGCTGGCATTTTTGGAGAAAAAGAGGAATGGTCCTGAAAGACTGTTGTCATATAAGTTGAGCATAAAGATTTCTGAAATCATCGGCAAGCTTGGGTTGGAACTTGAAGACCCATTACCGTAGATGTGTTCCTTCTTCTGAATCGTCCCAACAATTAGGAAATGGACCTTGCGATAGATTTCTGATAGATCTACAAATTGTAAGTACTTCAATTTGCAAAAGGAATTTGGACCGGCTTTTTGTTTTCCTCATAAGTTGACATCTCAGCACAATATTGCGGGAATCCACATCCTCTGTTGATGTTGTATTCTTATTTTTTTCCGGAGGAATTGATCTTATTTCCGGTTTTATTGCTCTAAACCGCAATATCGTCTATATGTTAGGATGGATGACCGTCGCTGGATGTACACGGGCTATCGGAAGAGGGTCAATACACAAATGAATGGATTGAGAAGGCCAATGATTTCATGACGAAGGCATTTGCAAACGGACGGCGACATGCCCGATGTCCCTGTGGGAAGTGTAAGAACAAGGCAATGAAAACATATGAGGAGATGAGTAAAGATCTTGTCAACAATGGATTTGTAGAGAACTATACCCGTGGACCATGCATGGTGAACGCCATCGTCGTGCGAGAGAAGAGGTCGTGAGACAACGGATCGAGGAGTTTGATTCTCGAAGCCGGGTGGCGAAAATGTTAAATGACCATGACATGGCTTTCGATGAAGGAAGTGCAGAGCGAGCCGAGCGAAATCGCAAAAAGCGTTTTACGCCATGTTGGATGCGGCACAACAACCCCTTCACGGGCGCACCAATGTTTCTAAACCGGATGCCATTGCACGCCTAATGGCCGTGAAGTCCCGCTTTAGCCGGAGTAGAGAATCCTTCGATCAATCAAGGCGAGGTTGGCACCCTACTTCCGGATGATCACGTTACGCCAAAGAACACATATGAGTCAAATAAAATCCTTCGTGCACTCAAGATGTCGTGACGAAAGCGGCGATACATGCTTGTCCGAACGGATGCATCTTATTCGGGGAGAACATGCTTGACGATAAGTAATGTCCGAAGTGTAAGGCATCTAGGTACATTGAGTTAGAATCGGTGATGGTCGGAAGACGCAAACAAAAGTCGGCGCAAAGATCCCGAGGTACCTTCCTTTCATACCGAGGATCCAACGGCTTTTCATGAGTGAGGAATCCGCAAAATGTATGACGTGGCACAAAATCGGGCGCCGATACAACGACAAGATGATACATCCGTCCGATGGTGAATCATGGAAAAGCTTCGATCGGAAGCATACCGACAAAGCCGATGAGGCTCGTAATGTACGCATTGCAATCGGCAACCGATGGGTTCAATCCTTATGGAATGGGTTCTTCACCATACACATGTTGGCCCGTGATTCGTCATCCCTCTCAACCTCCACACTGGCGTCCGCCTTTCAACGGCAAAATATTTTCTTGTCACTTATAATTCCGTGACACCCGGGGCTAATATGAGTGTGTACATGGAGCCTTTGATAGACGATTTGGTCCGTGCATGGGACGAAGGGGTAGTGACATACGACCGATTCACAAAGACAAACTTCGAATGCATATTTGGTACCATTATTCCATGCATGACTTCCTGGCTTATGGGTTATTTTGTGGCTGGTGTGTTCACACGAAGATGCCATGCCCGATATGCAAGTCAGCTGTGGAGTTCTTTCGGTTGGAGAAGGGGGGCAAGTTTTCTTCGTTTGACAAACATCGACAATTCCTCCTCTTGACCACCCATTCAGAGAGACAAGAAGAACTTTCGAAAAGGTGTCACAAAGGAAGACTCTGACCGGAAATGATGACAAAAAGCCTGTTTCTTGAGATGTTAGATGGTCTTGTGGTCGACAATGAAAAGGGGGGCTTCGTGGGATATGGAAAAGAGCATGCCTGGACACACAAGTCGTGCTTGTGGAAGCTTCCTTACTTTAAGGACCTCCTTCTTCCACATAACATTGATGTAATGCACACTCGAAAAGAATTTCACCGAGGCGGTCCTTCACACAATCATGGATGGGAAAAGTCAAAGGACAATGTCAAGGCTAGATTGGATCAAGCAACGCCATCAGCGATAGACCAAAGCTAAACATGTTGCCTCCCTTACGCGGGAAGTCATGGAAGAAGCCTAAAGGCCGACTTCGTCCCCTAACGAGGGCCCAAAAGAAAGAAGTTCTTCAATGGTTCCAATCGTTGATGTTCCCAGACGGGTATGCAAATGAATTGGAGGAGGGTGTGAACTTAAGTACCATGCGAATCACGTAATCTGAAGAGTCATGATTACCACATATGGATTGAGCGCCTTCTTCCGTGATGGTTCGTGGCTATTTCCTGATCACATCTCAAGTAGTGATGGCGAGTTGAGCATGTTCTTCCATAAAGCTATGTGCTAAGGAGATATCTCGGACCGAGATTGAAGAAATGGAAAGAATGGCCCCGGTGTTGCTCTCGCAAGTTGGAGAAGATCTTTCCCCGGCTTCTTCAATCCGATGCAACATTTGCTCTTGCACCTACCATATGAGGCAAAAATGGGGGCCCTGTGCATGCCCGTTGGTGCTATCCAATTGAGCGATGCCTAAAGGTTCTTAGAACAAAATGCAAAAATAAATGCAAAATTGAAGCTTCACAATGCGAGAGGCATCCATTGTGGAGGAGGTGTCATACTTCACAACAAGATACTATGCCGACAACCTTCCTAACGTGCATAATCCACCCCTCGTTACAATGTCTGCCGACAATCGATTAGACCCTCGGCCTTTTCCGAGGGCAACTCGGAAGTGCAAGTGAACCTACCTTGAAGATGTTGAGCCTAGAAGAGTGGCGCTCTATCCAAATTGTATGTGTTGTTGGAACCTTGAAGAGGTTGGCCCATACATTGCGTAAGTTTTACACAAACTTGTTTCTTTTCTTGTCGATGATTTCGCATGCACCCATCCAACCCTCTTGTTAACGGCCGTTCACAAGAAATTTGTTCTCCTCTACCATCGTCCATCACGGAGGGAACCCACCGGCGGAAGTTGAAACCCTTCTAAGACATGGCGGAGGAGAACGAAAATCCCACTTTTATTTGTTGGTTCAAGGAGGAGGTAGTGTTCAATTTCATTTGTTGTTTGTACTTAACTCTCAACTTGACAAATATATAACGAATCATCCTACTTGAACTAGCAGCCAAAACCGACGTGTCTATGAGTGCCGAGTTGAGGCAAGTTGCCAATGGATTTGAATTTAGGGTCAAGTCATTCTCTCAGTAATGGCGTGTCAATGGATATCGCTTTCACACAACTCGGCATGAGCAGCGTCGGCCGAATCGAAGAACCACAAATACCGGTGTTTTCACGCCAGCACACGTATGGGTTGGACTACTATGGAATAATTGAAGAAATATACAAACTCAAGTTTCGGTTGTGTACCTCTTCATCCTCATCATATTCAAATGCCATTGGTTTGATCCCAAAGAAGTGATAAAGACCCCTGAGCTTGGGTTAGTCGAAGTTCTAAAGTCATCCGTCTTGTTAGGAGACGACGTGTACATTGTGGCCCAACAGCCACGCAAGTTTATTATCTCTCATACCCGTGCCAAACCAAAGACCGCCTTAAGGCGTATGATGTTGTGTACAAGGTATCGCCAAGATGGTAAAGTACCCGTCCCCCAAACGATGATGATTATAACATCGATGCAAACACATATGACGGAGAGTTCTTTCAAGAAGAAGGATTAGAAGGGAGTTTTGAGATTGTCTTAGATGTAGATCTCATAATGGAAGTAGACAATGATACGATCATTGTTGACGGGATGATGGAGAGGAGGTTCACAACGCGAAGGACTTGTTATTACTTGAGCAACACCATTCAGCAAAGTGTCGCTAGTGATGAGACTTTGAGAGACGATCATAATTACGTCGACAATAGCGATGATGAGATTTTTGGCCCACCTATCGATGATCTTGATGATTATTTCTAGTACATGTAAGATCTGTAGTACTTATGGCAATTTTATACATGTATGATACATTTACTTATTTTGCATCTCTTTTATACATGTATGATATATTTACTTATTTTGCATCTCTTTTATACATGTATGATACATTTACTTATTTTGCATCTCTTTTATACATGTATGATACATTTACTTTTGTATATGCTGCATCTTGATAGTTATTCCTTTTTGTTGCAGGTGATTGATGGTGGGCGGTGGAATCGTGAAGCTTAGGTTGGTTATGACCTTCTTGGCTGGTGGCGAGGGGTCCAGCCAGTGGTGGAGGAGGAGGGCGTGCATGAGATCGAGGGTGGAGGGCGTGCCTGGGGGAGGAGGAGGAGACGACGAGGGCGTGCCTGGGAGGTGGAGCCAGGATGGAGGAGGAGAGCCTGGTGGAGGAGGAGGAGGACGGCGACGACACGAGGCGTCGAGAGCGACACCTCCTCCACAGGGACGACGACCATGAGTTCAGAGGCGGCCACGGAGGAGGATGAGGAGGAGGAGGAGACCAGGGAGGAGATAGCGGAGGCGGTGGAGGAGGCACGGAGGAGGGATGCTTCCGAGCGGGTTGAGCGCTGGAGGAGGATGCCGACTTGGTGGCGAGAGGAAAATGGGGTGCCTACGGTTTGATGCGAGGGTCGTCATCGCCTCCCATTTCTTACCCATACTGAGACGGCCCGGTGATTCGACCATCCGAACTAAGTAAGTAATTTTGCATGTTAACACTAATTCACGTGTTTTTAAGTTATAACGAAACTAATATTCAATCTCAATAACTTTGTGCGAGGATTGGGAAATGGTGATCCTGTGGAGTCATTCTCGCCGAGTAAACGGGATCCTAGGTCTTCGTGCGAGGCAAACTACCCCGGATGGTGAGGATCGATGGTGTTGTGCAGCCCGCCATGAAGTGGTCCCATCAGCACGCCGCCAGCGATCGACCGATCGAGTGGCGGGTGTTATAATGTTGACAAGCCCGACCGGGTGATGAAAGAGCTGTGGATACGTGTTCATCGCACTATGCCGATAATAACATCACATTAATTGTATATTCTTGGATCAGATTTGCTTGTAGGATTACTACACCTTGGCGGAGGGAGTACGTAGGGAGGGCGCGGATGACGTGGTGAACAGTCTGTGTTCACCGAGTGCGAGACCTCTTCTACGAGACAAAGCTCCTGTGCGAAGAATTTACCATGCCCGCAGAGGAAACAGAGTCACCAGAGCGCAAAGGCGTTGCACCGCCTCTAACTAAGGAGCAATACTTGACGGTAAACATGAGATTACATCGTCTGCGTGATTAATTGCAATCGAAATTGATTTATGATTTGTCATGTGCTCGTGTGCGTGCGGTGCCTCTCCGCTTGGTGTGCGGGGATGGACAAGCTCACCGGAGCCATTGTGGACACGTGGTTGAGTGAGGAGTCACGAGCAATATCACGCCAGTGCGCTCACGTTGTTGTCCGTGCGATGATGCAGGTTCTCGCACAAACAAGGGCCCACTACCCTCAAGGAATATGCAGCCAGATATGTACGCGGATTTCATTTCGTTGTTGCTACGCTAACTTCGAATGCATAATATCTTATTGTTGTGCTTCTTCCTGCAGACGCTGTTCCACCCGGCCAGAGTGCGCCTCATTCAAGGCATATGCCTTGGCACACAAGGGCAAGGCAAAGGACCCCGACCTCGTCTCTAAACCCGGAGGACCCGCCGAGGCATACTGATAATCTGAAGTGCACAATCGCCTCGGCAGTACACGGCGATGGCGAGAGAGATCCATGGGCTGCAATTTGATCCGAGCACCGGCCCGACCTCGAGGGTGACATCGTCATGAGGTTGGGACCGTAAGCCACACGGGAGGTACTATATGGGCAACAGCACCATAGACACGGCCAACACTCGGACACTCGCCCAGATTAGAGCCGAAGCACGAGTTCAAGCCCACCATACGCCCACGCCACGGCCCTGGTGGTAGCACTCCGGTGTTAGTTCTGTTGCATTCGTTGTCCATTCATTTTCTACCCGTTCTTTATTTGCATTCTAACTATGTGATAAATAATTGTAGGCCCAGATTGAAGCCTGCAGAGTCACAAAGAGCCTCATAGAGCCAGTTCCAGCCCTCCAGCCTATCGCACCAGCCGAGTTGGCACAGAGAGGCGAGAGTGCAGGCCCGCCTTGAGGCCTTCCAGCCGATCATGAAGGCCTGAAACGAGTACATGGCCAGCTTTTCTCGTGAGCATGGGCCAACCTCCACCGCCTCCGCCGCCCGCCGATGATACCGTTGGTGCCTCCACCTCCATGCTGCACGGCACTCCTGTGAGTCACTCTTCATCTTGAAAGGCTTTTTCAGTTCAGATTGTGCTACATCCAACACTATCATGTTAGAACCTAGAAGAGAGTAGGATACATACATGTATAAGTTAGATTATTAGTAATATTGTTCAGACCTTGAAAGGCATCATGTTAGGTTCTACATGAGTACATAGGTGTTTGCCCAATTCATGTTCGGTCTACTCGACCATGTGTGACGATATCTTGCACATAGAGGAGACCTAAAACAAAGAACTAACTTGATATGTGTTATCTATTATATGCCTATATATTGATGTCACTTATTAACTGGTCTTTCGAAGGAATATTTGAATTTGGCATACTACCTTATGATTAATTGACAAATATGTTTATTTTCTTTCGCTCCCTCATTCCAGGGGACCTTCTACAATTTGGATCGAACAACGATCAAGACTTGGACTTGTCTCCGCTTTCTCGGTGGGCTCCGACCATGTGACAGACCATGTTTCACTTGTTTGTATGTTGAACTTAGAAGTGGGTTGAACTTTGTGGACTTTGGACATGTTGATGGTGTTTGTGGACTTTGCATTGTGCTTGTGACATTTGTTGTAGCTATATGTTGGTTATAATGAGTGGATGTGACATTTGTGGACATATATGTGATATATAATGTCTATCTGCTGGTAATCTGTGATATTCTCGATATAATTGTTGTTAATTGTGGCTGGATATGCAATCAAAACAAACAAACAAAAATATGTGGACAAGTTTTACTGAGTGTGTTACACTCGGTAATGGTCATGTTTACTGAGTGTTACCCTCGGTAAAATGCAGAGAACAACCAAATTGTTTCGATTCTGTTAATTTTGCCGAGTGGTGCCATTTTTTTTAGAAAGTGCCACCCACCCCACTCGGATATATGTGCCATTTTTTACCGGTGGAACACTCGGTTAACGAAGTTACATGTTTACCGAAAGTGTTACCGGTACACTTTCGGTAAACTATATTAGGAAAAATATTTGCGGAATTGTTTTAATCATGAAAATGGTTATCTGTTTACGAGTGCTATGTCTAACACTTTCGATGAACGACGCCGCTAACATGCGAGCTTAGCTTGGGGACCCACGACCGTCACGTCAGAAGTAGTTGTTTACCGAAAGTGCCGGCGTAGCACTTTCGGTAATATTTATTCTCCGAGTGCCCGTTAGTTGACACTTTCGGTAAACTAACTTTACCGAAGTCGTTGTTTACCGAGTCATGTTTACCGAGTGTGGCACTCGGTAAAAAATTTACCGAGTGTTTCTCCATATTTGCCGAGTGTTTATCACACTCGGTAATTAATCAGTATCCCGTAGTGATCTGTCCACTACTATAGAATAGGCTTTAGAACGATATCCTAATTTGACATTAATACCAACCGGGACTAAAGGTCCTTGCCCAACGGTCATTCGCGGGGCAGCGATCTTTAGTCCCGGCTGGTATTACCAATCGGGACTGAAGGCCTTTAGACCCGATTGGTAATATCAGTCGGGACTAAAGCTTTTAGTCTAGGTTTGGGTGATGCTCCGGGAATAAATATTAATCTTTAGTCCCGATTTGGCTCCCTAACCGGGACTAATTATCCCGGCCCATACACCAGCTCATTTCTTTCTCTCTCGAGCCCGAGCCATTCCATTCAAACTCACACGCCTCCTGTTCTTCACTTTTGTCATTGTTCTTGCTCTCACCCCTCCATTGGTGTTGCTCTTCGATTTTGGAGGTAACAAACTTAATCCTCTTAAGTTTTATCAGTAGCTTATCTCATTTTGCGATGTAGATGCATATGTAACTTTATATGTTGGACTTTATTATGATTTTATATGTCATTTTTAGCTCAAAATCACATGATGATTTGCATATATGTTTGGATAAACAAAAGTTAAATTAGTTCATCAAAATCACGCCTCGCTCGTCCTCGCTAGAGCACGCGCCGTCCTCGTCCCCGGCGGCTTACGTGATCTTATAATTAATTTTTCCATGAAATGAAAAACTTAGAAAATAGTTAGAAAATTGTAGAAAATCCGTACTAGTTGAACTTGCGGACCGTGTTCAGCTCGGCGAGCATGTTCTCTGCCGAGCGGTAACGGACGTCAAAAAAGAGCTTTGATTCTACGAGTGAGAGCGACAACGGTCGTGGAAGACCGTGTTCCCTTTCTCGTAGAATCAGAGCTCTTCCTTGGCCAAGTACGGTGCCGTCCGGTGGAGAAATGCTCGCCGAGATGATCACGTAAGCAAGGTCGACTAGTACGGATGGTTATTTATTGAAACATGTTTTTGAGCTATAATTTGATAGATATTTGATAACTTCAGACCTACAAATGTTATCTACAAATGTTACTATCCTCGGCAACCTAAACGCCCGTGAGCTCGCCGATATCGAGCAGGTCACTTAAAATTATTTTTTCCATGAAATGAAATACTTAGAAATCATGCCTTTTATTTTTTAGAATTAAATTTTCTATGAAATGAAAAACTTAGAAAATAGTTAGAAAATTATAGAAAATCCGTACTAGTTGAACTTGCGGACCGTGTTCATTTCAAGTGAGCATGTTCTCTGCCGAAGCGATAGCAGACGTCAAGGAGGAGCTTTGATTCTACGAGGGAGCGGCAACGGTCGTGGAAGACCGTGTTGCCTTCCTCGTAGAATCGGAGCTCTTCCTTGGCCAAATGCACGGTGCCGTCCGGTGGAGAAATGCTCACCGAGATGATCACATAAGTAAGGTCAACTAGTACGGATGGTTATTTATTGAAACATGTTTTTGAGCTATGTGATTTCTATGTCATTTTAGCTCAAAATCACATGATGATTTACAATAGTAAAATCACTTGATAGTTTGGTATTTTACTATTATACATAGTACATATTTTATGGTTTAGTTAGATAAATAAATAATTTTAGTTTTATTTAAATATATTATTTTAGAAAATATGAAATTTACACTAGTTTGCAAAAATAAGTATAGAAAGTAGATGACAACTAGTACGGATCCTCGGCCTCTCGTTAGGTTGAAACGATCGAGGCCGTAACTCCCTCTCATTATCTCATGCAAGTGTAAGCGTAAGATTGTGATGGAGTACCGAGTCAAGAGACAAGGACCCAACAAGGGTCGTGTTTTCTATAAGTGCCCTGGATCGCGATGTGAGTTTCTTACGCATTTGATTATTATGGCTAATTGACTGCTTTTCTTGAATATTTTTGACTAAATATTTTTGGCTTTAATTTCATGGGAGGCCATGGATGCGATGGTTGGTACTAGGAGGAAGATTATGCTACATACGTCTGCGAGTAATTCGGGTAAAGCTTGAGGTAGCGGCTTCGATGATGAGGCGGTGAGCCAATGAGGAGAAGCTTATTGATATTCAATAGAAAAATGATTTGTCTATTTTAGTTGCGCGTGCAGTCCACGAAATAATTATATTCTTGAAGTGCATTGTAGTTTTAGTTTGTTTAGTGATAGTTGGGATTGCTTACGTTGTAGCCAGGCTTAGTTAATTAATCAACCGTATGTGTGTCATCTATGTTGTGTAATAAAATACTTAATTATGTTCAAGGTTTTCATAATTTGTCATGTAATGCAGATTATGTCACGCCATTGGATGTACAATGCCGATCGTCGCTCCTAAGACTTTATTGAGGGCGTGCACTATTTCTTAAGTGTGGCCAAGACAAATAAGCGGGATGGTTACATGTCTTTGTCCATGTGCCATATGTAAGAATTTAAAGGAATATTTAAGCTCAATGAGTCTTCATTCACATTTGCTTAAGTCAGGTTTCATGTCAAACTATATATGTTGGACTAAACATGGAGAAAGCGGGGTCATGATGGAAGAAGATGAAGGAGAAGATTTAGACATTGATGACATTATTCCTCAGTATGGTGCCTTTGATGATACTACAATGGGGGGAGATGAAGAAGAGGTAGCGGCAGAAGATGATCTCGGTGATGCTCTTGGCGATGCCATTGTGATACACAACAAGAATGCGAAAGTGAAAAAGAGAAAGTTAAGTTCGAGCGCATGCTTGAGGATCATAGGAAGTTGCTATACCCGATGACCGAAGATGGGCAAAAAAAGCAGGGTACAACACTGGAATTGCTACAGTAGAAGGCAAAGAATGGTGTATCCGACAAGGCATTTGGGAATTTATTAAACCTCATAAAGAAGATGCTTCCGAAGCCAAATGAATTCCCACCACTACGTACGAAGCAAAAAAGGTTGTCTGCCCTTTGGGATTAAAAATCCAGAAGATACATGCATGTCCTAATGACTGCATCCTCTACCATGGCAATGAATACGAGAATTTGGATGAATGCCCGGTATGTAAAGCAAGTCTTGGTATAAGATCGGTAGCGATGATCCGGTGACGTTGAGGGTGAACAACGTCCTAGAAAGAAAATCTCTGCCAAGGTTATGTGGTATGCTCCTATAATACCACGCTTAAAATGTTTGTTCAGAAATAAAGACCATGTAAAGTTGTTGCGGTGGCATAAAGAAGACCGTAAGGTAGACAATATGCTGAGACACCTAGCTGATGGGTCCCAGTGGAGAGCGATAGACAGGGAATTTCTAGAGTTTGCAAATGAGGCTAGAAACTTAAGGTTCATTTAAGTACAGATGGTATGAATCCTTTTGGGGAGGAGAGCACTAGTCATAGCACTTGGCTAGTTACTCTATGTATCTACAACCTTCCTCCATGGTTATGCATGAAGCGGAAGTTCATTATGATGCCGATCCTCATCCAAGGTCCGAGGCAACTTTGGCAATGATATTGATGTCTATCTGAAGCCATTAGTTGAAGAACTTCTAGTTTTATGGAACAAACCAGGTGTACGTGTCTGGGAGAGTACAAACAAGAACACTTTGACCTACGAGCAATATTGTTCGTAACAATCAATGATTGGCATGCTTTAAGTAATCTTTCAGGTCAGACAAACAAAGGATATAATGCATGCACACATTGTTTTGATGACCTTGACAGTATATATTTGAAAAGATGTCGAAAGGCTGTGTACCTTGGCCATCGTCAATTCCTTCCTTTGAATCACCAAGTAAGAAAGAAAGGTAAGCATTTTAAAGGTAAGCCAGACCACCAGAAGAAGCCTCATAACCGAACCGGGGAAGATGTACTCGCAATGGTCAAGGATGTGAAAGTAGTATTTGGAAATAGACAAGGCAGCGAATCTGTTCCCAAAGATGCTAAGGTACACGCACCCATGTGGAAGAAGAAGTCCATCTTTTGGGAGCTACCCTATTGGCAAGTCCTAGAGGTCCATAACATTAATCGACGCGTGATGCACCGACAAAGAATCTTTGTGTGAACCTGTTAGGATTCATGGGTGTGTACGGAAGCCAAAGGATTCACTTGAAGCACGCCAGACTTGCGGCATGAAAGAACGAGACAACCCTCATCTAGAGAAGACAGATGATGGACATCATTACTTAAGTCCTGCTAGCTACACGCTTAGCTTAGCAAAGAAGAGAGGGACATCATGTTCGAATGTCTACAAAGATCAAGGTCCCATCGAGTTCTCCTCCAATATAAAGGGTATAATAAATGTGCCGAGAAGAAATTCCTAAACTTAAAGTCCCACGATCGCTTGCGTGCTTATGACGCAATTACTTCCAGTTGCTTTAAGAGAATTCTACCTCCACATGTACGCCTAGCCACCGTGAAGCTATGTGCATTCCTCAATGCAATTTCTCGAAGGCAATCAATCTAGTGGAACTAGCTACTCTCTGAAATGATGTGGTTCAATGTCTTGTCGACTTTGAGTTGGTGTTCCCTCCATCCTTCTTTAATATCATGACACACCTCCTAGTTCATTTGTGAAGAAGATTAGTATTCTTGGACCTGTGTTCTTACATAACATGTTCCCTTCTTGAGAGGTTTATAGGAGTCTTGAAGAAATATGTGAAAGTCCGTTCTAAGCTCAAAGGAAGCATCGCCTAGGGCTATGGAGCAGAGGAGGTCATTGAGTTCTGTGTTGACTTTATTCCCGACCTTGCCCGATTGGCGTTCCCGAATCGCGACACGAGGGGAGACTCGATGGTAAAGGAACTTGGGAAGAAAACATATATTGGCATGGAAGACGATTATTTCAATAAAGCACACTACAGCTTCTTGAGAACTCATCATTGGTGCATCCGTTACATCGAGATACATAAGGAGTTCTTCGACGATCCAAGTTTCCGGGGAAGACCCAAAGCTTGGATTAGGCGTCATCACATGGAAAGTTTCAAAGTGGTTGGTTGTGAAAAGAATGTCAAGGCGATGACAATATTGATGAGCAAGCAGTATTTGTTGGCTAGGCAACCATCATGGCATTTCCTCACGTACCAAGGTACGAGATAAATGGGAATACATTTTACACAGTTGCCCAAGATAAAAGGAGCACCAATCAAAATAGTGGTGTTCGCATAAATGGCATGAGATCCAAATGGGAATATACAAACATATTATGGCCGCATAGAAGATATATGGGAACTAGACTACGATCTAATTTTAAAGTCCCTTTGTTACGGTGCCAATGGGTGAAGTCGACCCGGAGGAGGGTAACAATGACAAAGAGTATGGAATGACAACAGTGGACCTCAACAATATTGGGTACAAAGACGAACCATTAAATCCTTCTTTGCCATTGTGAGTCGATGTTCTATGTGAAAGACATGTCTACAAAATCAAAGAGAGGAAAAAACGAAGACATCAACTCAATGATCAATGAGCCAAAGCGCCACATAGTTCTTTCTGGGAAAATAAATATAGTGGGAATTGAAGACAAGTCAGACATGTCAGAAGATTATGAAAGAAATGTCTGAATTCCACCCTTCATAGTGAAGAAAGATCCAAGCATCATGTTAAATGATGAAGACACTCTATGGTTACGACAAGATCATAACCAAGGGTCATACGTCAAGAAGAAATTCATCACAGTTATTGCCCGTGATGATACAACGATGCACCACTGTGACATAGTTTTAGAAAGTCTATATGAGATTCAAGAATTTATGACTAGTGTTTGATAAAACTTTTTTAAATGGGAAAATGAGCTATGTAACAATTGTAGATCTTGCTGAGATGATCAAACTTGGTATTAAGAGATTTTTCATCTAAGGTCATTTAGTGTCTCATTTGAGCAAGTTTGACCAAGTCAAATTTGGTCAAATAAAAAAACAACACTTTGACTCTAGTATTATGAACTCTAAATGACTTCAAATTAAAACGTTTTGAATACCAAGTTTGTTAAAATCATCAAGATCTACAATTGTTGTTTTGGTAAACTTTCCATTTGAGATAGTTTGGACGGTTCAAATTTGTGATTTTTAAATTTCGACGCCTACAAACTAGTTTTCGGAACCCTAGATTGTCTCAAATTGAAAAGTTTTGAATACCAAGTTTGTTCAACTCATCAAGATCTACAATCCTTATATAGGCCATTTTTTCATTTGAGAAAGTTTGAATAAAATGTATTTCCAATTTCACAAGTATGTGACATAGTTTTAGAAAGTCTATATGAGATTCAAGAATTTGTGACTAGTGTTTGATAAAACTTTATCAAATGGGAAAATGAGCTATGTAGAATTGTAGATCTTGCTTGAGACGATCAAACTTGGTATTCAGAGTTTTTTCATCTGAGGTCATTTAGTGTCTCATTTGAGCAAGTTTGACAAGTTAAATTTGGTCAAATGAAAAAACAACACTTTGACTCTAGTATTATGAACTCTAAATGACTTCAAATTGAAAAGTTTTGAATACTAAGTTTGTTAAAATCATCAAGATCTACAATTGTTTTTTTGGTCAACTTTCCATTTGAGATAGTTTGGACGGTTCAAATTTATGATTTTAAATTTCGGCGCCTACAAACTAGTTTTCTAACCCCTAGATTGTCTCAAATTGAAAAGTTTTGAATACTAAGTTTGTTCAGCTCATCAAGATCTACAATCCTTATATAGGTCATTTTTTCATTTGAGAAAGTTTGAACAAAATGTAGTTCAAATTTCACAAGTGTGTGATACAGTTTTAGAAAGTCTATATGACATTCAAGAATTTGTAACTAGTGTTTGATAAAACTTTCTCAAATGGGAAAATGAGCTATGTAACAATTGTAGGTCTTGCTGAGATGATCAAACTTGGTATTTAGAGATTTTCATCTGAGGTCATTTAGTGTCTCATTTGAGCAAGTTTGACCAAGTCAAATTTCGCCAAATGAAAAAAACAACACTTTGGCGGGTTTGCAAAAATTTCAGGCCTTGAGTCCCGACCTAGGCTAGGAACTGGGACTAAAGGGTGGGCGGAATTGCCCGTCCAAAAATACCTTTAGTCCCGGCTGGTAAGCCGAGCCGAGACTAAAGGTTTGGACCTTTAGTCTGGTTCTGACTTGGTAGTACCGACTAAAGGGTTGGTGTTACCAAATGGGACTAAAGGGTTCCTCTGTTCATCTTCTACTTTTCGATCTACAACGTCGATCTTGTCGCTCTCTCGCCCCACGCTCGGCCACGTCAAGCTCTACCGCTGCCGCCGTCGGCTCACTACCCCGCCTTGACCTCGTCGTGAGCCCTTGGCCGGCCGTCGAGATCGTTCTCCAGACGTCGTCCTCGCGCGGCTCACCTCAACCCCGTGGCGACCAAAGACACCTTAAGCCGCCATGGCCATCCGCCTAACTTTGTTGCTAGCTATAGCGCTTCGGCCATATTTTTTAGATACTTTTTTAGATAGTTTTTTAGGTAGTGTTTGATATATATGTTAGATTAAAATGTATTAAAATTTAATTAGTAGTTTATTCTTAGTTTTTAGATAGTTTTTTATATATGTTAATTAGATTTAAATGTATTAAAATTTAATTAGTACTTTATTTGGATAGTTTTATAGATAGTTTTTATTATAGTTTTTGATATATTTAGTAATTATTATTCTATCTCTCTCTATATATGTGTTAGATTTAATTTTGATTTAGTAATTAGATCTATGTATATATGTTAGGTTTAATTAGATTTAGTAATTAATTCTATCTAGAGATTCTATATATATATATATATATGTAAATTATTTATATGTGTATATATACAT